>SJYC01074921.1:0-67693 GCA_006408675.1 Madoqua kirkii | reverse complement strand
AGTTTGTTTAACCATGATGGACATCTGGATTGATTCCAGTTCTTGGCTTCTCTAAGTAAAGTTAATATAAATGTGTACAGGATTTTGAACCAGCATGGTTTTTCCTTTTTCTGGGATAAATGCCTGTGAGTGGAGTTGTTGCTTCATGTGAGTCACAAGGTGGTTGCGTGTTTATTTTTTTAAGAAACTGGCTGAATCATTACATTCTCACTAGCCATTTCTGTGCTTTCTCACCATTTGATGTTTTCCACTCTTTTTTTCCTTTTTTATTTTTTGCCATTCTAATAGGTGTATATTGTGCATCTCAGGATTTTAATTTGTATTTCCGTAATGGCTAATGATGAACATTTTTCACGTGTTTGCGCTCTTCATACGCTTTTGAATAGAATGTCTCTTCATATCTTTTTCACACTTTCTAATTGGGTTTTCTTTTGAGAGTTCTTTGTATATGCTAGATATGAGTCATTTTTCAGATATGTGGTTTATAAACATTTTCTCCCAAGTGTAGGGCAAGTAGCACAAGTAAAGTAGGACAAGTTAAAGCTTGTCTTTTCCTCTGTTAACAGTCTTCCACAGAGCAAAACTTTAAAATTTTAATTTGTTCCTTTTTCCTTTTATGGATCATACTTTTGGTGTCAGTATAAGAAATCTGTACCAAGTGTTAAGATCCTTCAGATTTTCTCCTGTTTTTTGTTTTTTCAAGCTTATAGTTTTATGTTTTACAGTTAAGTCTCTGATCCTTTGGTTCTGGTATCGGGATAATAAAAAGCTTCAGAAAATGAAGCTTATCTATTTTCTGAAGAGATTGTGTAGAACTGGCTTTAATTCTTTAAACATTTAGAAGAGTTATCCTGTGAGCCATCTGGATCTGGAGATTTTTTTTTTTTTTTAGAGTTTTATTTATTTCTTTTCTAATTTTATTTTTTTTTACTTTACAATGCTGTATTGGTTTTGCCATTACATCAACATGAATCCGCCATGGGTGTAGATAAGTTCCCACTTCTGTACCCCCCTCCCACCTCCCTCCCCATACCATCCCTCTGGGTTATCCCAGTGCACCAGCCCCAGGCATCCTGTATCCTGCATCAAATCTAGACTGGCGATTCGTTTCTTATATGATATTATACATGTTTCAATGCCATTCTCCCAAATTATCTCGCCATCTCCCTGGAGATTTCTTTTTGGTGACATTGATTGATTTTTTTTTTTTTTTCTTTTCATAAAAAGGAATTTTATTTTAAACATAGCAGTGTGTACCTATCAATCCCAAATTCCCAGTCTCTCCTTCCCTTCCACTCTTCTTCACTGGTAACCATAAGTTCATTCTCTAAATCTGAGAGTCTGTTTCTGTTTTTGTAAGTAAATTCATTTATATCATTTTAGATTCTGCATATAAGCGATATGTGAAATATGTCTTTCTCTGACTTAGTCTGATCATCTCCAGGTCCATCTGTGTTGCTGCAGATGGCATTATTTCATTCTTTCTGAGAAATATTCCATTTTATTTACCGTATCTTCTTTATCCATTCATCTGTGGTTGGACATTTAGATTTTCCATGTCTTGGCTTATTGTAAACAGTGGTGCAGTGAACACTGGGTGGATGTATCCTTTCAAACCATGTTTTTCTCCAGATATATGCCCCAAAGGGGGACTGCTCAATCATATGGTAGTTCTAGTTTTAGGTTTTAAGGAACCTCCATACTGTTCTCTTTAGTGACTGTGCCAGTTTACATTCCCACCAACAGTGTAGGAGGGATCCCTTTTCTCCACACCTTCTCCAGCATTTATGTTTTGCGTATTTTTTGATGAGAACCATTTTGACTGGTGTGAGGTTGTATTTTATTGTAGTTGATTTGCATTTCTCTAATAATTAGTTGTTGGAGAAGACTCTTGAGAGCCCCTTGGACTGCAAGGAGACTCAACCAGTCCATTCTAAAGGAGATCAGTCCTGGGTGTTCTTTCGAAGGAATGATGCTAAAGCTGAAACTCCAGTATTTTGGCCACCTCATGCAAAGAGTTGACTCATTGGAAAAGACTCTGATGCTGGGAGGGGTTGGGGGCAGGAGGAGAAGGGGACAACAGGATGAGATGGCTGGATGGCATCACTGACTCGATGGACATGAGTTTGAGTCAACTCCGGGAGTTGGTGATAAACAGGGAGGCCTGGCGTGCTGTAGTTCATGGGGTTGCAAAGAATCGGACATGACTGATCAACTGAACTGACTAAACTGAATAATTAGTGGTGTTGATCATCTTTCATGTGCTCCTTGGCTATCTGTATGTCTTCTTTGGAGAAATGTCTTTTTAGGTCTTCTGTGCATTTTTTTATTTTTTAATGTTGAGCTGTATGAGTTGTATGTAAATTTTGGTGACTAATCCCATGTTGGTTGCATCATTTGCAAGTATTTTATACCATTCTGTGTTTTTTTTTTTTTCATTTTGTTTATGGTGTACTTAGTTGTGCAAATGCTTTTGAGTTTAATTGGTTTAGGTCCCATTTGTGTATTTTTGTTTTTATTTCCATTACTCGGGAGACAAATTGAAAAAGATACTGTTGTGATTTATGTCAAAGGGTCTTCTGCCTATCTGGTCTTAAAGTTAGGTCTTTAATCCATTTTTTAGTTTATTTCTGTATATATGACGTTAAAGAATGTTTAATTTCATTCTTCTACATGTGGCTGTCCAGTTTCCCAGCAGCATTTACTGAAGAGACTTGTCTTTCCTCCATTTTATAGTCGTGCCTCTTTTGACATAGATTAATTGGCCATATGTGTAGTTGAGTTTTGGTGAGTTTTAAAATTATGAGTTCAAGTTCCTTAATAAAGTTATGTGACTATTTTATGAATTTCATATTGGAAAAGATGTAGTAGATTGTATTTTTTCTGAGGTCTCTAGAAATCTGTCCCCTGTTTAATTCTGGATATTAGTAATTTTTGTCTTCTCTTTTAAAAATATTTGTCCATGTATTAATCTTTTCAAAGAACAAGACTTTTATTAATTTTTCTTTTTTCTTCAATTTTATTGATTTCTGCTCCTATCCATTATTTTCTTCCTTCTGCTTGCTTTGAGTTTATTTTGCTTTTTTGCCCTAGGTTTTTTAGGTGAGAGTTGATATTATTGAAACTTTCTTTTTTCTAAGCATTTAGTGCTGTAAACTTCTCAACACTGCTTTTATCTGCATTCCACAAGTTTTGGTACATTGTAATTATATTGTAATCCAGTTCATTGTATTTTTTTATTTCCCTTGAGACAACCTCTTTTAACTGTTGAAGTTAGAAGTTTGTTGTTCAGTTTCCAAATGTTGGAAATTTTGCTATTTTTCAGGTACTAAGCTGTGATCAGAGGACACAACTCTATCCAGTTGTCCCTTGAATAACACAGGTTTGGACTGTGGGGGGCTATTTGTATATAGATTTTTTCCGTTTTAAGTAGTATAGTCCGGTACAATCCAAGGGTGGTTGTCTACAGAATCTGAGGCACTGTGGATGCAGAGGAGCTACAGATATGGAGGGCAGACTCTAATTTATATGAGACTTTGGACTTTGGTGAGGTTGGAGCCCCTAAATCTTGTGTTGTTCAAGGGTCAGTTGTATTTTCATCCCTTTAAAATTTTTTCAGAATTTTTTTAATGCTCCAAGATATAGGTAATTTTGGTTTATGTTGCATGAGTACTAGAAAAGAATGTGTACTGTTGTTAATGGAATGTCCTATAAATGTCAAATAGATCGTGTTGGTTGATGGTATCGCTAAATTCTTCTGTATCCTTCTTGATTTTCTGTTTATTCTCACAGTTACTGTGGAGGAGGTGTTGAAGTCTCCAACGGTATTTGTGGATTTCTCCTTTCTGTTCTATCAGCTTTTGGTTTTCATATTTTGGAATTTTATTGTTTGGTGCATACATGTTTAGGATTGCTGTGTCTTTCATCTTCTTACTCTTATATAATGTTACTCTCTGCCCCTGGTACTTTTCTTTGCTCTTAAGTCCATTTGTCACAACTGGTTTTTTTTGGTTGATGTTTGCATAATACATCGTTTTCTTTTGACTTTCATCCTGCCTATACAATTACCTTTGAAGTGAGTTTCTTATAGACTATTGTTGGGTCATATTTTTAAAATTATTCTGCCTGTCTTTTAATTTTTGTATATAAACTATTTACATTTATGTAATTATTATTTTGGCACAGTGGTAAAGAATCCACCTGCAATGCAGGAAACTCAAGAAACAGGCTCAATCTCAGGGTCAAGAAGATACCATAGAGTGGGAAATGGCAACCTGCTCCAGAATTCTTGCCTGGAAAACTCCATGGATAAAGAAGCCTGGAGGGCTACAGTTCATGGGGTAGCATGACAGAGCGACTGGGCACATGTAAAAGTATTATGTTAGGTCTTAAAATTTCTTAAAAAACTTCCCTGCAGATCCTTTGAATGACATAGGACAATATAATATTTGAAATTATAGTTTATTTTCTCAAGAGGAGAATTTAAATTATCATTGTGTTTTTCTTTCTCTCTGATGCAGAGTTCTTTTTATATTGCTTTGTTTCTGTTTAGAGAATTTTTTTGAGCCATTCTTTCTGGGTAGGTTCTACCTGCAATAAATTCTTTTAGTTTTTATTAATTTGAGAATTATTGATTTTCCCAGTCTTGAGGTGTATGCTTTTGCTGGATATAAGGTTAGAATTTCATAGAATTTTCTTTTAGTACTTGAAAAATGTGTCAGTTTCTTCAAGTCTCAATGGTTTCAATTGAGAAAACCTCTGTCCTTCAAAAAGGACCTCTTTCCTATTTGGGAAAACTTTCTCTATTGCTTTAAAATTTTCTTTTATTTATGTTGGTTTAAAAAATTAACACAAATTTAAATTAAAAAAAATTTTGTCTCACACTTCTGAGAATACTTTCTCACAAAGGCCTTAAACAATGTCTGAGGGCATGTTCATGAAATAACCTTCTGTAAAATAAAATGGACAGTTTTATTTATTTAACTGATAAACTGATTTTTTTTCAAGAGCTCCTAATAGCATTTGGGGAGCTGGCAAACCAAACTGTATCCTAATTTAAATAAGGCATGTAAGTTATCAAGACTGAAAAATAGTTCTAATTTATCTGTTTAGTGGTGGGGAAATACTGTGTAAAGAAACCTTACTTTTTTTTACTAAAGTTGCACAATTCAAATTCACATATAAAATAGTGAGATGTGCCTTCCTATAAGAGCATGTCACCTCTCTTCCCCTTCCCCAGAAAAGGACTACTAAGTCATTTATAGTTCTTTTGCCATTATTACTTTTAATGGGGCTTCCCTGGTAGCTCAGCTGGTAAAGAATCCACCTGCAATGCAGGAGACCTTGGTTCTATTCCTGGGTCAGGAAAATCCACTGGAGAAGGGATAGGCTAACCCACTCCAGTGTTCTTGGGCTTCCCTTGTGGTTCAGTTGGTAAAGAATTCCCCTGCAGTGTGGGAGACCTGGGTTGGGAAGATCCTTTGAAGAAGGGAACGATTACCCATTATAGTATTCTGGCTTGGAGAATTCCATGGACTCTACAGTCCATGGGGTCACAAAGAGTCAGACACAACTGAGCAACTTTCAGTCTTTACTTTTTGCTGTGCTGTGTGTTCATTGCTTTGTGTGGTCTTTCTCTAGTTGTGGCAAGTGGGGGCTACTCTTCATTGTGGTGCATGGGCTTCTCTCATTGCGGTGGTTCCTCTTGTTGCGGCTCTAGGGCACAGGCTCTGTAGCTGTGGCGTGTGGGCTGTCAAACATGCAGGCGTCAGTAGTTGCAGCGTACAGGCTCAGCAGTTGCGGCTCACAGGCTCTGGAGTGGGCTCAGTGGTTGTGGTGCACACGCTTGGTTGCCATGCAGCATGTGGAGTCTTCCCAGACCAGGGATCAACAGTGTGTCCCCTGCACGGGCAGGCAGATTCTTCCCACTGCACCACCAGGGAAGTCCTGCCATTAGTTTTTTGAGTACTTTTTCAGCCTTGCCTTTTTATGCCTCTCCTCTTAGGACCCTGATAACATGAATGTTAGATCTTCTGTTGTTGCAGGTCACTGAGACTCTGCTCCATGTTTTTTTCCCTAGTTGGTTCATTTTTTGTCTTTCTGATTAGATAATTTCTATTGTTCTGTCTCTAAATTCACTGTTAATTCCCTCTGTCTTCTTATTCTGCTTTTGATCCTATCCATTGTGGTTTTTAGCTCTAAAATTTTTATTTGGCTCCCCCCCACTTTTTTTTTCATTTGTTTCAAGAGTACTGGTGAATGCTCACTGAAGCATTTTTATTGTAGCTGCTTTAAAATCAGTCAGATAGTTCTCACATTTCTTGTCATCTCAGAGTTGGCATCGTTATTTGTCTTTTTTCATTCAGTTTGTGTTCTTTCTGGTTATTGTCATGAGAAGTGATTATATTGTAATCCAGATATTTTGAGTGTCTGAGGCCTTGTATCATTTAAACTTTTCCTTTTACTAATAGCTTTCACTAATAGCAAGGGAAGCGAGAGTGCCACTTTTTTACTCCCAAGTGGAAGCAGAAGTCCAGGTTTCCCACTGAGCCTCCATTCACCCTGAGGGCAGTGGTCTTATTTTCACCGGGCAGCGGTGGGTGCTCCAGCTCTTCAGGAAGCCACCTGGAACACAGTCCTAGCAGATGGTAGGTGTAATTCTGGGCTCGCCAGATTATCTCCACTACCCTACAGGGCTTCCCAGGTGGTGCTTGCAGTGAAGAACCTGCCTGCCAATGCGGGAGACTTAAGAGACACGGATTCAATCCCTGGGTCAGGAAGATCTCTGGAGAAGGGCATGGCAACCCACTCCAGTGTCCTTGCCTGGAGAATCCCATAGACAGAGAAGCCTTGGAAGGTTACAGCTCAGAGGGCTGCACGGAGTTGGACATGACTGAAGCAACTTAGCACATACCCACACATTGCTTGTTCGCCCTTGGAGGTAAACGGAAATGGCCCTCTGGATAATGTGCACACAGGATTGTCTGATAGAGGAAATAATGTGCACACAGGAGGATTGTCTGATAGAGGAAATGCCTTTCACTGTACAAAAAGGCTTCCCAGGTGGCACTAATGGTAAAGAACCTGCCTGCCAGCGCAGGAGACATAAGAGACAAGGGTTCTGTCCCTGGTCGGGAAGATCCCCTGGAGAACGGCATGGCAATCCACTCCAGTGTTCTTGCCCGGAGAATCCCACAGACAGAGGAGCCTGGCGGGCTACAGTCCATGGGGTCGCAAAGAGACTGAAGCAACTTAGTACACATGCACCCCACAGGGAAATGGGGTAAGTCCTGGCTTTCTCCGATACTACCTTGTAGGGATTCAGGCACCTCATTGCAGCCTGAAAAGGGAGGAAGTTAAGTCTTTGTGGCATGGTGGAGGTAGGGCTACAGTGTTTCCTGTGATGTTTGGCTGGAGCAGAGCCACTGTTTTATTTATAAGTTATCTATTGTGGGAGGCTGCCCCCTTCTTGGTGCTTTGGCTAAAGAGCAGGCTTTTGTTGGGGCTTTTTTTCCTCCCCTGCATCTCTTAGGTTACTCGAGCACCCAGTATACCATATATAAGGCAAAAGGAAAACTCGGGGAACTTCCTCCTATGATTTTTTTTCCTTGATTTCAGGTGCCACCCAGTCTGCCTTCTCTCCACCTGAGAGTCATCTTACATTTGTTGTATATATGATACCCAGAGATTTTTGGAGAAGGAACTGGCAACCCACTCCAGTGTTCTTGCCTGGAGAATCCCAGGGACAGGGGAGCCTGGTGGGCTGCCATCTATGGGGTCGCACAGAGTCGGATATGACTGAAGTGACTTAGCAGCAGAGATTTTAGTTGAGGTGAGGATGAAGAATAGTGAAAGGTTCATTTTCTCCATCTTCCTCAAGATAAGTCTCTAAAGGGCTTTTAACACAAATGTCATGTTTGCACTTGATGTGACATTATAGGGTAGCTATTATGGGGATTGTGATTATAGAGTAATTGAGTTGGTATAGTGGATCTGGATAATGAATTTTGTCTATGATGTTGAAAGTAACTGGCTAAGGAATCTTTGAAAAGGTGCCCGGAAGTATTCTAGGCAAAGATCATCTGGTTGTGAACAAAGTGAGAAGGAAACAGAGAAGATCCAGTTGGATCTGCCTGGAGGAGGAAGTAGACACACAGGTGGGAAGTGGTCCCGGACTTCCAAGGTTAGTGACGTGGCCCACATGACTAGGAAAAGTGGGTGGACTTTCTTTTGCAGTGTGGTGCTGGATCACTTTTTGCATCAGTTGTGATTAACTATCGTTGTTACTGTTGTTCAGTCTCTCAGTCATGTCTGACTCTTTGCAACCCCATGGACTGCAGCACGCCAGGCTTCCCTGTCCTTCACCGTCTCCCAGAGCTTGTTCAAACTCATGTCCATTGAGCTGGTGATGCCATCCAACCATCTCTTCCTCTGTCATCCCTTCTCCTGCCTTCAATCTTTCCCATCATCAGGGTCTTTTCTAGAGTCAGCTCTTCGTATCAGGTGGCCAAAGTATTGGCGCTTCATGTATATAAATCTATATGTCTGGGGGAAGGTATTGTTATTTTCCTGTGGCTGAAAAGAAAGTGAAACTCGCTCAGTTGTGTCCAGATCTTTGCAACCCCATGCACTATACAGTCCATAGAATTCTCCAGGCCAGAATACTGGAGTGGGTAGCTTATCCCGTCTCTAGGGGCTCTTCCTGACCCAGGAATCAAACCAGGGTTTCCTGCATTGCAAGTGGATTCTTTACCAACTGAGCTGTCAGGAAGCTGATATCCTAATAAATAGGCTGACACTGACAAAGTCTCACCATCTTCCCACAGAAGGGAGCTTTGAGGAAGCTCTGTTTGGTCAGTTTCATATACCAGATCAAGTGTTTTTTACAGATTGATGAAATAGCCAAATTTACCATGGAATGTATTTTAATCAGTAAGACAAAAGAAGGATGAGAGCTGATGGAATTTTACTTTGCCTTGACAATTACTTAATGCTCATCCTTTTACCAGGCCGTTTGAGTCTTTTTTCATCTGTCACTTTGATATTAACTGCATTTCTATGGGAGCTTTATAGCTTAAACTTATAACTTAACTTAAAAACATGAAATAGAGTACCTCTAAGATTCAAATATAGCCATTTGAGTGTTTCTCTGCCTCTCACATTTATATGAAAGTCCAAGCTGTTCAATATATAACTATTTCTTCCTTGAAATTTATGTTGATGGCGTTTCTTTAACAGTTGGTTACAGTGTTATGGTATTCTCTCTCTGGGAAAATGACATAAGCCTGAGTTATTGTATAATTGAATTTTTTTTCTAAATACTTTGAACTTGAGTTTTTCACCCCTAAATTGAAAGTGCTAATACCTACATTGAGAGAATTTTGAAAGACAACATGAGAAAACTTATAGCACAGTGGCACATACTGTGCAAGTCTTTTTTCTCTCTTTGCACATTGTCATTTCCCTTTGAATTAAAATTGCCTCATTTCTCTCTTTGCACATTGTCATTTCCCTTTGAATTAAAATTGCCTCAGAATTGAAAAGAAATCTTCATTTTTATAAGAAACATTGAGATTCTTAGAGTCAATATAACTGATAGTCTTTCTCAGATAATTAAGTTGTTCATAGAGACCATGTTCCTAGAGACCATGGTTTCTGGAGACCATGGTCTTTGGACATGGACACACAGCATAACATTTGTTCTCTGTGTGAGGAAATTAAAGACTATAATCTCTGTGGCTTCTCGCAGACATCATAGGCATTGTTATCAAGTTTCTGATTGCTTTTGGAGTAGAGCAGTTGTAAATTTTATTTTTTAATTGTTGTTCATTCACTGAGTCACGTTCAGCTCTTTGTAATTCCATTGATTGCACCACACCAGGCTTCCCTTTTGTGCTCCAACTAAGTCCATTGAGTTGGTGATGCTATCTAACCATCTTATCCTCTGCCACCCTCTTCTCCTTTTGCCTTCAGTCTTTCCCATCATCAGGGTCTTTTCCAGTGAATCAGCTCTTTCCATCAGGTGGCCAAAGTATTGGAGTTTGAACTTCAGCAGTCAGTCCTTCCAATGAATATTCGAGGTTGATTTCTTTTATGATTACTGGTTTGATCTCTTTGCTGTCCAGCTTCTGCTATACAGTGAAGTGATTCAGTTATACATATACATACATTGTTTTTTATATTCTTTTTCATTATGGTTAGTACCAAGATATTGAATACAGTTCCCTGTGGTATACAGTAGGACCTTGTTTGTTCATCCTAGGTGTGAAGCGAAGTGAAGTCACTCAGTCGTATCTGACTCTTTGCGACCCTATGGACGGTAGCCTACCAAGCTCCTCCATCCATGGGATTTTTCCAGGCAAGAGTATTGGAGTGGGGTGCCATTTCCTTCTCCAGGGGAACTTCCCGACCCAGGGATCCAACTCGCGTCTCCCCCATTGTAGGCAGATGCTTTTACCGTCTAAGCCACCAGGGAAGTCATCCTATATTTGTATTAAGGGTTGCCATCTGCTAACTCAAAATTCTCACTCCACTCCTTCCTTAATCCCTCTCCCACCTGACAGCTGCAGGTCTGTTCTGTTTCACAGATAAGTTCATTTGTGTCATCTTTCAGATTCAGTGTTTAAGTGGTGTCATATATTTGTCTTTCTCTTTCTGACTTATTCACTTAGTATGATAATCTCCAGGTCCATTCATGTTGCTGCAAATGGCATTATATCATTTTTTTTTAATGGCTGAGTAGGATTCCATTGTATATATGTACATCTTCTTTATCCATGACTGTTGGCATTTACATTGTTTTCATATAGCTGTTGTAAATAGTGCTGCTATGAACATTGAGGTGCATGTATCTTTTTGGATTATAGTTTTGTCTGGATATATGCCCATGAGTAGGATTGCTAGATTATATAGTAACTATTTTAGTTTTTTAAGGAACATTCCATATCGTTTTCCATAGTAGCTGCACCAACTTACATTTCCACCAACAGTGCAGGAGGTTTCCTTTTTCTCCACACCCTTTCCAGCATTTGTTATTTGTCCTTTTTTAAATGATGGCCATTTTGACCCAAGTGAGATGGTATACCCATTGTAGTTTTGGTTTGCATTTCTCTAATGATAAGAATAAGCAATGTTGAACACTTTCCATGTGCCTGTCGGCCGTCTGTCTGTCCTCTCTGAAGAAATGTCTACGTAGATCTTCTGCCCACCACCGCCCCTTTTTAAAAATTTCATATAATAGCCAAGGATTAGCTGCAGCATGTGGGGTTTAGTTCCTTGACCAGGGATTGAACCCAGGTCCCCTGAGTTGGGAGCATGGGGTCTTAGCCATGGGGACTTAGCCAGAAGTCCCTTCTGCCTATTTTTTAATTGCCTTGTGCTTTTGTTGTTGTATGAGCTGTTTGTACATTTTGGAAATTAAGCCCTTGTTGGTCCCATCATCTGCATGTTTTCTCCCTGGAGTAGAACGTTATGTAAGAAATATCTAAATGTTTCAAGGTTAATTTCAGTTTGTTCATTCTTTATTAATATGTTAATTTCCAGTTGTATCTGATTGTCCACGTTCGTATCAAAGTATGTATTAAATAAAAAATTATCAATTCACAGGATTTGAAAGTATTGAGGTAGCTCTTAATACATTACCAGAATGTTTGTAATCAATCCAGTGCCTAAGAGGAACTTAATTTACAAAAACCTGACATAAAAATAGTGAATAAAGTGAAAGTGAAGACTTTGACTAATGATATCAAGTGTAAAATGGAATGTGCTGTTCTTTTTAAAGCAGTACTGGGGAAGAATCCTGACCTCAGAGGATGATAGTGGGTAACAAGACTCCAAAGGCAGGCAAGCAGGCTGGCTTGCTGAAGCTCCATAGTGAGAATGTAGGCCAGGAGACATAATGGTTCAGAGCAAGACAGTTTCCCATTCATAGCACAACGGACAGCAGACGTTATTCATTCCCATCTTAATCTTAATTATTTGGTTGTTCAGTTGCTAAGCATGTCCAACTCTTTGTGACCCCGTGAACTGAGGCAGTGCCAGTCTTCCCTGTCCTTCAGTATTTCCCAGCATTTGCTCAAACTCGGGTTCATTGAGTTGGTGATGCCATCCAACCATCTCATCCTCTGTCGTCCCCTTCTCCTCCTGCCTTCAGTCTTTCCCAGCATTAGGGTCTTTTCTAATGAGTTGGCTCTTCACATCAGGTGACCAGAGTATTGGAGCTTCGGCATTAGTCTTTCCAGTGAATATTCAGGGTTTATTTTCTTTAGAATTGACTGGTTTGATTTCCTTGTTGTTCAACAAACTCTAGAGTGCAGCACCATGATTTGAAAGCATCAATTCTTTAGTGCTCCGCCTTTATGGTCCAACTCTCACATCCATACATGACTACTGGAAAAACCACAGCTTTGACTAGATGGACCTTTGTTGGCAAAGTGATATCTCTGCTTTTTTAATATGCTGTATAGGTTTGTCATAGCTTTTCTTTGAAGGAGCAAGCATCTTTTAATTTTGTGGCTGCAGTCACCATCTGCAGTGATTTTGGAGCACAAGAAAATAGTCTATCACTGTTATCATCTTTTCCCCATCTATTTGCCATGAAGTGATGAGACTGGATGCCATGATCTTCATTTTTTGAATGTTGAGTTTTAAGCCAACTTTTTCACTCTCCTCTTTCAACTTCATCAACAAGCTCTTAGTTCCTCTTCACTTTCTCCCATTAGAGTGGTGTCATCTGCATATCTGAGGTTATATTTCTCCCGGCAATCTCAATTCCAGCTTGTGCTTCATCCAGCACCACATTTCACATGATGTACTCTGTATATAAGTTAAATAAGCAGGGTGACAATATACAGCCTTGACATATTCCTCTTCCAATTTTGAACCAGTCTGTTGTTTCTTGTTAGGTTCTAACTATTGCTCATCGACATGCATACAGGTTTCTCAGGAGGCAGGAAAGGTAGTCTTGTATTATCGTCTCTTTAAGAATTTTCCTGTTTGTTTTGGTCTACACAGTCAAAGACTTCAGCTTAGTCAATGAAACAGTAGTAGGTCTTTTTTTGGAATTCCGTTGATTTCTTTGTGATACAATGGATGTTGGCAATTTGATCTCTGGTTCCTCTGCCTTTTCTAAATCCAGCTTACACATCTGGAAGGTCTAGGTTCACATACTGTTGGAGGCTGACCAGGAAGATTTTGAGCATTACTTTGCTAGCATGTGAAATGAGTACATTTGTACAATAGTTTGAACATTCGTTGGCATTGCCTTTCTTTGGGATTGGAATGAAAACTGACCTTTTCCAGTCCTGTGGCCACTGCTGAATTTCCCAAATTTACTGTCATATTGAGTGCAGCACTTCAATAGCATCATCTTATAGAACTTTAAATAGCTCAGCTGAAATTCCATCACCTCTACTAGCTTTGTTTGTAGTAATGCTTCCTAAGGCCCACTTGACTTCACATTCCAGGATGTTTGGCTTTAGGTGAGTGACCACACCGTCGTGGTTATCTGGATCAAGATATTTGTTGTATAGTTTTTGTGTATTCTTGCCACCTCTTTTTGATATCTTCTGCTTCTGTTAGGTCCATCCCATTTTTGTCCTTTATTGTGCCCATCTTTGCATGAAATGTTCCCTTGGTATCTCTAATTTTCTTGAAGAGATCGCTAGTCTTTCCCATTCTATTGTTTTCCTCTATTTCTTTGCATTGTTCACTTATGGCTTTATTATCTCCCTTTGCTATTCTCTAGAATTCTGCATTCAGTTGGGTATCTCTTTCCCTTTTTCCTTTGGCTTTTGTTGCTTTTCTCAGCTATTTTTAAGGCTGCCTCAGACAACCACTTTGCCTTTGTGCATTTCTTTTTCTTGGGGATGGTTTTGGTCACTACCTCCTATACAGTGTTACAAACATCCGTCCATAGTTCTTTGGGCACTCTATGAGATCTAATCCCTTGAATCTGTTCATCACCTCCATTGTATAATCATAAGGGATTTGATTTAGGTCACACCTGAATAGCTTCGTAGTTTTACTTACTTCAATATAAGCCTGAATTTTTCAATAAGGAGCTGATGATCTGAGCCACAGTCAGCTCCACATCTTGTTTTTGCTAACTGGATAGTGCTTCTCCATCTTCCACTGCAAAATATATGATCACATTTTGGTGTTGACTCTCCAGTTTTGTCCGTATGTAGAATCATCTCGTTTTGTTGGGAAAAGGTGTTTGCTATGACCAGTGCATATCTCTTGGCAAAATTGTTAGCCTTTGTCCTGCTTAATTCTGTACTTTAAGACCAAACTTGCCTGCTACTCCAGGTATTCCTTGACTTACTACTTTTGCATTCCAATCCCCTAAGATGAAAAGGACATCTTTTTTGATGTTAGTTCTAGGTCTTGTAACAGGGCTTCCCTGGTGGCTCAGATGGTAAAGAATCTGTGTGCAATGTGGGAGACCCAGGTATCCTTGGGTTGAGAAGATCAACTGAAGAAGGGAATGGCAACCCTTCCACTATACTTGCCTCAAGAATCCCACGGACGGGAGCCCGGTGGGCTACAGTCATTGGGTCACAAAGAATTGAACATGACTGAGTGACCAACACTTCCATTTTCCTAGAAGGTCTTGTAGATCTTCATAGATCTACATACTTCAACATCTTCAACATTAGTGGTTGGGGCATAGACTTGGATTACTGTGATTTTGGATGTCTTCTCTTGGAAACAAACCGAGATCATTCTGTTATTTTTGAGATTGTGCCTAAGTACTGCATTTCAGACTCTCTTGTTGACTATGAGGGCTACTGTGTTTCTTCTAAGGGATTCTTGCCCCACAATAGTAGATAAAATGGTCATCTGAATTAAATTCACTCATTCCTGTCCATTTTCGTTCACTGATTCCTAAAAGGTCGATGTTCATTCTTGCTATCTCCTGCTTGACCATGTCCAATTTACCTTGATTCATGGACCTAACATTCCAGGTTTCTGTGCAGTATTATTCTTTATAGCATAGGACTTGACTTTTATACCACCAGACACATCCACACCTGAGTGTTGTTTCTGCTTTGGGCCTGCCACTTTCTTCTTTCTGGAGCTATTTCTCTGCTCTTTCTCATTAGAATATTGGACATCTACCTACCTGGAGGGTTCATCTTCTAGTGTCATCTTCTTGCCTTTTCATACTGTTCATGAACAATATGAAATTATTTGGTACTAGTTATTAACTATTAAGTAATGTATATCAAAGTACTGTGGTCAAGGGTAAATACAAAACAAGAGGATTTTGTGTAACAGAATCAAGAATAGGTGATAAATCCCACTAGTCATCTGTCTAGTGAAAAGAAGTCATCTGTCCAGTAAGAACAGAAGCAAAAAGCAAAAGAGAAAAGGAAAGATATAAGCATCTGAATACGGAGTTCCAAACAATAGCAGGAGAGATAAAAAAAAGCCTTACTCAGCAATCAGTGCAAAGAAATAGAGGAAGACAATAGAATGAGAAAGACTAGCGATCTCTTCAAGAAAATTAGAGATACCAAGGGAACTTTTCATGCAGAGATGGGCACAATAAAGGACAGAAATGGGATGGACCTAACAAGCAGAAGATATTAAGAAGAGTTGGCAAGAATACACAGAAGAACTGTACAAAAAAGATCTTCACGACCCAGATAATCACTCACCTAGAGCCAAACATCCTGGAATGTGAAGTCAAGTGGGCCTTAGGAAGCGTCACTATGAACAAAGCTAGCGGAGGTGATGGAATTCTGGTTGAGCTATTTTAGATCCTAAAAGATGATGCTGTGAAAGTGCTGCACTCAGTATCAACAAATTGGGAATACTTAGCAGTGGCCACAGGACCGGAAAAGGTCAGTTTTCATTCCAGTCCCCAAAAAGGCAATGCCAAAGAATGCTCAAACTACTGCACAATTATACTCATCTCACATGCTAGTAAAGTAATGCTCAAAATTCTCCAAGCCAGGCTTCAGCAATACATGAACCATGAACTTCCAGATGTTCAAGCTGGTTTTACAAAAGGCAGAGGAACCAGAGATCAAATTGCCAACATCTGCTGGATCATGGAAAAAGCAAGAGAGTTCCAGAAGAATATCTAACAGCCATGAAATTAAGATGCTTACTCCTTGGAAGGAAAGTTATGACCAACCTAGACAGCATATTCAAAAGCAGACATTACTTTGCCAACAAAGATCCGTCTAGTCAAGGCTATGGTTTTTCCAGTGGTCATGTATGGATGTGAGAGTTGGACTGTTAAGAAAGCTGAGCGCTGAAGAATTGATGCTTTTGAACTGTGGTGTTGGAGAAGACTCTTGAGAGTCCCTAGGACTGCAAGGAGATCCAACCAGTCCATCCTAAAGGAGATCAGTCCTGGCTGTTCATTGGAAGGACTGATGTTGAAGCTGAAACTCGGATACTTTGGCCAACTGATGCGAAGAGCTGACTCATTGGAAAAGACCCTGATGCTGAGAAAGATTGAGGGCAGGAGGAGAAGGAGATGACAGAGGATGAGATGGTTGAATGGCATCACCAACTCAATGGACATGGGTTTGGGTGAACTCCGGGAGTTGGTGATGGACAGGGAGGCTTGGCGTGCTGTGGTTCACGGTGTTGCAAAGAGTCAGACTCAACTGAGCGATCAAACTAAACTGAGTCATCTGTCTGTAGCTCCACAGTAGTCATGCCTGTCCTCCACTGTAAATCCTCTCATGGATTTCTTCCTTTGAAGTAATTTCCCTGGTCCAGTCAACTTGGAAAATATTGTTTTCTTTCTACCCAACTGTGTGTTTTCAGTGAACTAAAGTGTCAGCTTCCCCTCCCTACCCCCTGTATCCTGTTGACAGAAGAGTATGTTTTTGTACTTTTCTATACTGTTCTCTCAAAACAGTGAAGGAGGCTCAGTGAAAGTCACCTGGGGAATACCACTGGGTTAATTTGAAAAAATCTCAGATTCTGAGCTTTCACTGCTAGATAAGGGGAAAGGATCCTAGAGGCACATTATATTTAACTGAGAATTTTCTTTGATTAGTAGAGCTTAAAAAGCCCTTAGTTTCTTAGTTTGAATTACTTGGTATTTCTTAATAGCCTTCTGTTCTGAAGGATGGCAAAACAGATTGGAGTTATTTGTCAACTGTCTTATAAAACATGTCTGTAGGAAAGAGGTATGTGTGTTTATAATTTTGAAGTCCTGGACTTGTCGGTATTTTCATAAAACCCAAGGTTTTTCATAAACAAGACTATTACAGAGTAACTTTTTCGTGTCTTTGGTTTTCAGGCTTCTCTATGTCGAATCTTCCTGTGTCTTCAAGAGGATATGATCATTTCAGGATTATTTACTTTTTCACGTCTAAAAATCCACATATCCTAGAATTATTTTGTCTGAACGTATAGCTGTCAACAGTATTTCACAATATAAATGTAGAGAGTATACGAAAGTTATAAAAATAGTATAGACACATAAAATATAGGTAATCTGACACTGTTACTTAAATATTTTTCCTAAAGGTCCTAAACTTTTTTTCTTTCAGCCTGGCACACTGGTTTTCAAGATTAATAAGTGCTACCCTTAGTTCTAGTAGATGGAGAAACAGAAGGATTAAACTCATCTGTAGAAATTTTACTGAGAGAGGTAGATGCTTAATTGTTTTTCTTAAACACTGTCATTTGCTGTTCAGTATTTAATTCTCTCTGACTGTATCTTGCCTGGAAGATATCTTAAAGGAAACTGTTTTGCCTTATAGTTGCTCTCTTAATCCAAACTATCGGTTCTGGGTTTTGAAATGTTCATGGGATTTGATGATTGGCTTACTTGAATGGTAACATTTTCAAACAAATTGAAAAGCATGTGATCTAGGAGGGTATATTCACTACTAAAGTGACTACTAGTTCCTGAAAAAAGCTATTACAACATTTTTTTTGCTTGGTATAGTACTCAATATTGTGGCATTCAAAATTTATCTATTTGCTATTATGATACAGACTTTATGAAGTCTCTGCACTCACACATAATGTGAAAACAAACCATCATCCTCACTTGCACTCCCAATAAAATGTTCATTCATTTAGGTAAGTTTTAATAAACAAAGCAAAATATAACTTTCATGGGAGATGGTCAAGGGTAGACTTGAGTCTTCCCCTGCAGGTGCGCGCTCTCCCTTCCGTTCTGCTTTCGTCCACTTCCCTTCGGGTACGCTGCCCGCGATGCCTGTGGCAGGGGTGTCTATCCTCTGTTCTGAGAACACTCTGCTTCTGATTTCCTGCTTTAAACGCAGTCTCTGTTCCTACTAGTCTTACCTATTTCTCCACTGTTGTTTTGAACAAGTACGATACTTTAATTGTATACTTGGGATTTCTGTATTTTATTCACATCTGTTCTCAAGACTAAAATTATGTCTCTGCCAATGTCCTACCTATCAATGGTTTCCTTAGTTATTTTAGTAGTATTTTTTAAATAGTATTTTAAAACACTCTTTGAAAATGTTTTATTAAAAACATTAATGAGTTGTCAAGAATATAGTTGAGGAAGCATATTAGAGTATTTGACATTGTACTGATAAAATGAAATTACTCTATCCTCCCCCTAAAAACTTCCTTCAGTAGACAGAGTAATTTGTATCTTGTAATTTACTGTATAGAGATGGTTAACAAAATCAGACCTTCTTTATGAAAGGTAGGTAGAAATCAGAATTTCCCCATCAACAAAAAGCCACAATGATTTTTTAAAAATTTAATGTCAAAATTATTTTATTGCAGGTTGATTAGAATGCTTGCATTTAGCCTCTATAATCTTTCAAAGAACCTATTAATGTCTTTAATCAGAGCACTGGTATTGTTTCTTTTAAATATTTTGTTTTTTAAATCATCATTACTTTTTAAAATATTTTATCACCTGTTTCTTCCCAGTGTAGGGCACTTTCGTCCACTTCCCTTCGGGTACGCTGCCCGCGATGCCTGTGGCAGGGGTGTCTATCCTCTGTTCTGAGAACACTCTGCTTCTGATTTCCTGCTTTAAACGCAGTCTCTGTTCCTACTAGTCTTACCTATTTCTCCACTGTTGTTTTGAACAAGTACGATACTTTAATTGTATACTTGGGATTTCTGTATTTTATTCACATCTGTTCTCAAGACTAAAATTATGTCTCTGCCAATGTCCTACCTATCAATGGTTTCCTTAGTTATTTTAGTAGTATTTTTTAAATAGTATTTTAAAACACTCTTTGAAAATGTTTTATTAAAAACATTAATGAGTTGTCAAGAATATAGTTGAGGAAGCATATTAGAGTATTTGACATTGTACTGATAAAATGAAATTACTCTATCCTCCCCCTAAAAAACTTCCTTCAGTAGACAGAGTAATTTGTATCTTGTAATTTACTGTATAGAGATGGTTAACAAAATCAGACCTTCTTTATGAAAGGTAGGTAGAAATCAGAATTTCCCCATCAACAAAAAGCCACAATGATTTTTTAAAAATTTAATGTCAAAATTATTTTATTGCAGGTTGATTAGAATGCTTGCATTTAGCCTCTATAATCTTTCAAAGAACCTATTAATGTCTTTAATCAGAGCACTGGTATTGTTTCTTTTAAATATTTTGTTTTTTAAATCATCATTACTTTTTAAAATATTTTATCACCTGTTTCTTCCCAGTGTAGGGCTTAGAAAGAAAATGGTAATTAAAGCTTTTTGCAAGCCAAAATATTTCCCTACCCCCAAAATATGCCAAATGAAAGTGAACAAGGTTAGTATTATTAAAGTTGATTACTAGGTAAGCTAAAGTAGGGCTAGGTAGTAACTAGGACATTTACTCTCCAACTATTTTTAATAATATTGTAAAAAATACTATAAAAAACAATTTGCAGCCATCCTGTATATGTGGTAGTTTAACAAGATACAATCAAGATTAGGTATGAAGAAAACCACCTGAATTTAGTGCAAAATACCAAATGCTAAAGGTCCAAGAATTTACTCATTCAAACACAAGGAAGAATGAATTGTTTCATTTCTCAAGCAAAAAATAGCAATATTCAGTTAAAAGAACTATTTTAAAATAGGATATAATGTTGGTGAATGTTACAAGAGGATTAAGTTTGACTACACGGAACAGAGAAGTCCAAAATAATGGTGATGGAAGTTTATTTTCTCAAGTCAGAAACCCCCCTGAGTGGAGAGTCTGAAGCTGCCAGTGGCTCCACTGTGTGCCCAGGAGCCACTCGCCCGGCTTTCGGGCATTCTCAGCTGTGGCTTCCTGTCAGCATTAGCTTCTGGGCTTGGTGACTACGGCTCTCAGAAAAGGAGGAGTAACGGGTGGGGCTAGAGATGAAAGGCCTTCTTTTCTTGTGGAACCAAATCATTGCCCTCCAAATAGCCTTCCCAGGTGGCTCACAATCTGGTTAGCCAAAACTCAGTCACATGGCCACATGAGACTGTGACGGAACTGGGATGTACTTGGGTGTGGTGATTATTCCTGAGTGTATACACATGGTCAGATTATCATGCTGTACAGCATTTACATACATACAGTATTTGCCAGTGATTCCTCAGTAAAGCCAGAGGAAGAAAAGAGAGAAAGGGCTTAGAGGCCAGAAAAACTTAATTGTAGAAAATAGGAGGAAATGGAAAAATATATAAATTGACAGTTGAAATCTGAATGTTGTTCTCAACCCCAGAAGACTTCCATATGGAGCTACAGGCATATTAGACTACCTTTAAGTGAAAATGAGACCGTCTATATAATGACTGCATGAGTTCAATTATAATTATCCCCCCCCCCTTTTTAGTGTCTAATGCTGTAGTTTGGCTCATATTGTTACAGTATGTCTTACAGTTTGGTATATATTATCACATATGGAAAACACGGACATGGAAATGCGGAAACAAAGACCTTGAGGAAGAGTTAATGGACTACTGCTTTGGTTGTCATTTATAACCAATAATTAGTTTACCATTTTTAAGAGCATTGAAAGTTGCATCATCTTAGTTCAGGCCACCAAAACAAAACATGAATTAGCAAAGACACTGCTGAAACCTGTGATGCCTCCTGATAGTATGGGCTTGAATATAAAATATAGAGATAAAAATTAAGGATGGCAGTAAGAAAGCTGGCCTGGTGTGGATCTACATCAGGTTGACAAGTGCTTTGTTGTCTTGAAACTTACAGTGGGGGTTTTATGTAAGGTCAGCCTGAAAAGTGGCTCTTAGATGTTCTCTTCTGCTATGTTCTGATTAACTTTGAAGTGACAGTTTTTCATAGCCCCTCTCAAAGCCTATGACAGCCAACTTCTGTCCTCCTTGCAGGATAGAGGTCCGGTCAAGGCCAACCCTTCAGGATGATCTTCCTTTCTTTGAGAAGCCCCACAGCAGGCAGCCATCCTTACCCACTCTGTCTCCAGAAGAGCCTCCGCTGCAGACCTCGACGCTAGCCAGTGAGGAAGCGCTGCAGAAGATCTCTGCCCTAGAAAGTGAGCTTGCCGCCCTCAGGGCTCAGATTGCCAAGATCGTGACGCTCCAAGAACAGCAGAACCTTAGTGCAGGTCTGTGAGTCCTCCAGTTGTCAGTCGGCAAATGGGGGTGGGGAGCGGGGGGAATACCCTCACTTGGGAAAAAAGTTATATCTATTTGTGGGATCTGCTTCTTCAGGCATGTCTGACTCTTTGCAACCCCGTGGACTATTGCCCTTTAGGTTCCTCTCTGTCCATGGGATTCTCCAGGCAGGAATACTGGAGTGGGTTACCATGTCCTCTTTCAGGGGATCTTCTCAACCCAGGAATCAAACCTGTGTCTCCTGCACTGCAGGCAGATTCTTTACCTACTGAGGCACCTGCGAAGCCCCAATATGTATACATAAATATAACTGAATCAGTATGCTATACACGGAAACTAACACATTATAAATTATATTACAATTAAAAAATTTAAGTTAATTAGTAACAGCTGTTGGGCTTGCTAGAAAACTAGGGGCCTGTCCCCTGCATGGTCCAGTACAGGACCTAGGCAAGTTTAAGTGGTTTTCATTTGTTTTGAACAATCTTAATGCTGTCAGAGGATGTGAACACTGCTCATGTGTCTGCTGTGGGAACTTCACTGTCTGTGTTAATAGCACCATTCACATAAGACTGGAGGAGGTAACTGCAAAACAGCTCTGACAGGGTTGAGTGTGTTTAGTTACCTACATGTCCTGAGGCAAGCATAAAGCTCTGTAACTGGGATAGTGGTTACTTATGTTGTGGAGTTACTATGGGAGTACATGTGGAAACTATATATAGTATCTTTAGTGCAAAGTAGCTGTTTAACAGTCACCTGTCTCCCTCTTGCCCAGAGTAGAAACTGAATTCAGGGCCTCTGACTCTGGTCTGATAGCGTTGCTTTTATTTTTGTGGCATTGTCACTTTGGAGAAGAAACCATAGACTTGAAATCCTAGCTTATTAATCTGCTGGCAAGCAGTGGTTGTTTTCCTAGTGTTCCTGAGTCTTGACGAGATTCAGTATAAGCCAGCTCTGAAGGGTAAAGGATAGTTATTCCACCTCTGAGTCACTTAGGTTGTGGTCCGTTTAATGTAAACTACACGGAAACCTCCTCAAACCTGGGTCAGGCCACGACGGGCAGGGCGAATTACTCTAGGCACCTGGTGTTAATTCAGTGAAATCTACATGTGACTTGAAAACCCAGAGTCCTGCCCTATAAATTACTGATACATTTCTCTTTGGCTTTACCTCCCTCTTCTGGCAGACTAGGAAAAGTGCTGTAAATTGTGAGGTCACTTGGGGATTTCATATATGTTAGATGCAGCCCAACTCCATTGAATAAACTAATCCGTATAGTTCATGCCCAAACAACTCTCTAATCTCCAGTTATGCAGAAAGATGGATTTGTAGGTCCTTATTTTAGAACTGCTTTAACTCATTCTTTTGGGGAATTAACTATAATTTTTTTTCTCTCAATTTTTTTCAATAAATCTAAAACTTTTAAACTCATTCTGGTTAATTTACATTCTCTAGTTCATGCTTACTTTCTATGTAAATGTACTTACAATGAACCACAGAGGTATCTGATAGTTATTTACTCCAGTACTAAACTGTCAGACTACCTACTGGAGGCAGTTCTGTGTGCAGTCCAGATGCGGTTTCATCTAGAAGTAGCTGCACACTGAAGCAGTCAGACCTGAACGTTTGATATCACAAAAGCACCCTGTTAAGTTAAATGGAACATTTCCATCTGGAGACTGGGATTAAGTGATACTGTGACTGAAATTCAGGCATTTAGATTCCAAGCAAGTAACTGAAACTTCCTTTTTACTTGTGACTGAGATTCTTTTTAAGTTTACTGCTTTCAGGTATAAAGTCCTTAACATAACTCTTTTAAAATATTTTATTTGCCGCTTACCAACAGAGTTAAACTGATTTCCCCTCATTCCTGCAGGTGACTTAGAATCCACCAGGCCCGCTGCCACAGCAGCGCCCACATTCCAGCCAGCGCCCCCGTCGCTGCCCCCTCCACCACCGCCGCCACCCCTGCCCCCACCGGGGCTCCAGCAGAGCACTTCTGCTACTGATCTCATAAAAGAGCGGAGAGAGAGAAACGCCTCTGCTGGGAAGACCCCGGTCAGGAACAGTCCAAAGAAAACAGACCTGCCCAACATGCTGGAGATCCTGAAAGACATGAACAGCGTGAAACTGCGATCAGTAAAAAGGTGAGGAGACACCTGCCTTCTCGCCCACTTCCCTTGGTTTCCTATGCCTTTTCTAAGCAACTGCTAAGCTGCTTTGGAGGAGGAAGTGGCAGCCCACTCCAGTATTCGAGAATCCCATGGACGGAGGAACCTGGCGGGCTACAGACCATAGGGTCACAGAGTCAGACACGAGTGAGCACACACATACACCAAGCTTCTTGAGAACTTTGTTTTATAGCATGACTACTGGAATAGCTCTTAAGTTTTTAATTTAAAAAAGATAAGCCAGGAGCTCTTGTATGTAGTTAACTGAGAGCAGGACAAACACTGGGAGGCCACTCTCATTTCTCCCCCATCGCCTCTGAAGCCTTGTTACTGGCAGTCACTCTTCCCTCAGGCTGAGTTGTGTGCCTGCTAGGGTAGGGACCAGGCTTGTGGAGGACGGAACCCTGACTGCCTTGAAGGAGCCTGCAGTCTCTGCTGCTTAGAGGAGCTGTCCCCTGGGTACCTCTGTGCTGTTTTGTCAAGCCGTAAATCTAGGGCCCCCACCTCGCTGCGTCAGTGTCTCTGCTGCTGGAGCCATGCTGTCAGCACTGCCATGCCCCTTGATTTCTCACTTCTCTAAGGTCAGAACAAGATACAAAGCCCAAGCCAGCAGATGCTGCTGACCCTGCTGCCCTCATAGCAGAGGCGCTGAAAAAGAAGTTTGCTTATCGGTATCGAAGCGATAGTCAAGGTGAAGCTGAGAAAGGAATCCCAAAGTCTGAATCAGAGGCCACCTCCGAGAGAGTGCTGGTGAGTACTGGGCAGACCTCTCTCCTTAGTGCAGCCTGTGGGCCAGTCCACTGCTGTGCAGGATGCAGAAGGATGTGCTGTAGGATTTAGTCCTTACCACCAGCTAGACTGCTTCTCTCTTGATGCTCTCCTGGAAGCAAAAGCTAACCCTGGGTACCTCCCATGTCAAATTTCCCATGCGGTTTATTTATATTTAAGCACAGTGAAGTGAAATTCATTACAATAAAACTTACATCTAAGGACAGTGTAAATGTTGTGATGTAGAAAGGAAAGGTCATTCTCTTAGGGCACCTGTGAAATTCTTATGAAGGGGAAAGAGATCTGACCGGGGCCTTACAGGCTGTGGGCCCTGCAGCGGTGGAGACTGAGCAGACTTCATGGAAGCTCTTAAGTATTAATTTAGACCTTCCCTTTCTTCAGGTTACTGTCACTGGGGAGATGTGTTTATCTATGCCAGAGGTAGATATCCTAGAAATTCTAGCATCTTTGAAACTCTAGACATTGAAGAGGAAACTCTGTATCTTCCTTCTTTTATTAAAAGAAGTAAAATTGGACCAAGCTAGGGTCTTGCAATGATTACAGTTTGATAGGGAGTAATTTTGCTATCTTTCTCACTGTTGATATTAATTGACAGGTTGTTATAAACATAATATAACGGTTTTAATACTATCGAGCTGCTTGGTTTTTCATGAACATACTTTGGTCCATGGTTGGGAGGGGGCTATCATTGCTGTTACATGAACCTGTATCTTTTTTGTTTCTTTTCTAGTTTGGTCCACACATGTTGAAGTCTACTGGAAAAATGAAGGCTTTAATTGAAAATGCTTCAACTTCCTAATAGACAAAGAGCTGACAAAGACTATCTCAAGTTCAGCTGTTGGTTTATTAGGGCTGTTCGGCTAGTAGATATCAACACTGTTTGTTTGGTAAATACCTGAATTTAGTACTTAGTGGTCTCCTTTTAGGTCTCAGAGGATGATGCTATAACAAAAGCACTCTAGATTTGTTTGCTTTTAAGAGAAGGTCAGTTCTGAAGTTTTCCATAGCATATGTACATTCCAGCATGTTTTTAATGTGTAGCCAAGATGTTTAGGTTTCCAGTCTAGAAAACAAGATATAGATTTCAGAACAAAAGAAGGACATTTTATAGATGTGAGTTTTTAATTAACACTAATTTATCTGTATACATGTGCATGTATTTGGATATACAGCCAGACATAAGATTTAGTGATGGCAGTGACAAGGCTGCTGGTAATCATTCCTACCCAGTGATGGAACAGCTGGTATATCCAAATTGTTGGAGTAAAATGTTCGAGTTTGGAATTTCTTCTTGCCTTGAACAGAACTTTTAGATTCTCTCTCATGTTTTCCTGGAGATGAGGTTTGAGTAGGAACCAGATAATGTTTGCTGCTGAAATTCCGTAATACTTTCCTTTAAGGGAAGTTAAGGATCATGAAAACTGTTTCCACCTCAGTGCCGCCCAGTTCTGAGGAAGAAAATGTAGTTTTCAATAGTGAGCAATCAAACTATTGAATTAAATCTCTTTTAAAATGAAAACTAGAATGTACCATCTTTTCTTTCAGTTTAATAAAATGGCATATCATAAAGATGACCTGTTGCTAAGTTAACACTTCTGGAAATGTCAGCATAATGGAGTTAAAAAAATTTTTTAATACTGGTCCAAATAGTAGCTTTATAATGGAACACTGAATAGGCGCCAATTTCCTATACGTTGCTTATCATCTGTCAGACTGCTGTTCTGCTGAGTTCCATCCACCATGTAGCAGCATAACCTGTAGGTACTGTCAGGAAGTGGAGAACTGCCTTTCTCATCTAGGACTTCTAAGGAAGTCATCATTTCTAAATGCTTCATGTATCGTCATGATTTTCTATATTTCTGTTAAACTCAGCTCTAGTTATCCAGAATCTCCTACCATGAGTAAATAGTTGGACTTATTATTTAAATCTAGTGGGGAAAAAAGTTCCACTTCCCAGGGCAATTAGGAGATATGAAGAAGATACATTCACTTTTAAGTTATTGAAACTATGTGCAATGTTCTAAACGATGGTAGCTAATACTAGTTGAGGTAATTTTCATGGTTTGGCTGTTTAGCTTAAATTTGAACTGTGGCTTAATTTTACACGTTGTTGATATACATTGTTTCTAATTGTTTCCTATGGTTTAAAAATTCTGCCTTTAAATTAATTCAGGAAATTCGCCTGATACACTTATTTTGACCTCCTAAGAAATATTTATATTTGTATTAGTAATAGAATTTTTAGCCAGTGCTCCAAAATAAGTTACTGTTTTGAAATAAAGCAACTTTTCTTTTCCTTGGACAATTATGCCTATGTAAATGCTTTTTCTTCCACAGTAGGCAACATTCTTCTGTGTTGTACATGCAACTTTAGAATAATTTGCTTTCTGCATTTTCCAAGTGGAAATTACTGCTTAAAATGTGTCACCTTTTTCATTCATCTTCAGCATTAAAAGAGAAAGGCGTGTGAGTTTCTTCGGGGTTCTCGAGCCTAGAACCCACCTCTGGGACTCTTTCAACCTCCTCTAGACCATACTGCTATCGCTGCCTCAATAGCAAAAGAACTGACAACTCACCCAAGCGTGGGTAGGAACCTGGAACAGCTGGGAAAGAATCCAGGCTCAAACCTTGAGTTTGATTCCACATTTTGTGACCTCTGGTCAAACGCAAGCTTCTCTCCGTACTTAAAATCTGTAAAATGTAAATACAGGTACTGTATTTATACTGAAAGAATTCAGTATAGAATATGAGAACCCACGCAGTTCAAACCCGTGTTCAGGGGTCAACTGTATACATAATGTGATCAAAGAGTCCTGGACTTGGGGGTTAAAACATGATATGTATATGTGATCCTGGCCCAGGCACATCTGTTTTTAAAATGGGAATAATGCTCAATTTAGGAAATTATGAGGATTAAAAGAGGCATTCTGAACACACTGTATGAATAGCAGAGTACTAAGTAAGTTCTTACATTATTTTACACAAGGTTCCCAGCAGTTTTCTCCTAGGAGACAAGGTCCCCGTGTGCGGGCCAGGGTGGAGGGGTACGTCTCAGTCTTCCGTCCTGGTTGTCTGCCTGGTTACAGGCCCTTCTGCAGAAGCATCCTATCCTCTTGCTGTATGAATTCCTGTGAGTCGGCATCTTGGTGGAGAAGGAAGAAAACACGAGGTAACAACTACTGGAAACACACAGCTGGAAAAACCCATCCTCTAGTAACTTCTTTGAAAAGTTCTCTCTGTGGACTAGATCTGGCAGATAAAAGTTTAAACTTTCAGGTGTGAACCCAGCAGCAACAGCTCTGGGATCGCCAGGCAGGAGGAGGTACTTGGTTTTAGCCACTGTCATTGTTACTGCCTGTTAGCGTCAGCCTTCCCCATGACCTTCAGCCTCTCCTGAGTCCTGTCTCCTCTTCTCATCCTGGAGCCAGTATTCTGAGCTTCTCCACTGGGCCTGTTTCTTAACATTCGTCTAGTCTCTCCTTATCAATCTTGTAAGCAGGCTAGTTCTCCACTGATACCAGAGCAATCACTTGAGGATAAGAAAGAAAAACAGCACACCTAAGGAAGGATCCAGAAATCTTAGCTATTTCCCTCTGAGACTGCCGTCCTTAGTCTGCCTTGTAAGGACTGCACACCTTACTGTTCCTCTGGCTGGAGCCTCTCAGACTTCTTTTCCCTGGGAGGTTCTCCAGCCTCTTTGAAAGGTCAGACAGCTCCTTTCGCAAAGCTGAGAGAGTAACATGGGTGGAATTTAGATGTGATCAAGAAGGTAATTAAGATGATCCATATAGTGCCTCCCATTCCATCCCAAACAGCTGTGGCTGCACGGGGCAGTCCCGTCCCTCCCAACTGCTCTCTTCCAAGCTGGCAAAAGCCTTAATCTGGGGGAGAAAGACACCCTTCACAACAGCCATTTTATCAGAGGTATGAACAGCTTTCCGCTCACATGGCTTAGGAGCCGTCCCTCTTCATTGGCCAGCCACGCCTGCTATCAGAAGAGATGGTGAGAAGCAGGTGCGGCGGCAAGTTGCTTTGTAACCTGGTGTTCAGTGAGGGTGGAGAGCATGCGAGACCGTTGCCTGTCTAACCTTGACCTAGAGCAGACGGCCCTCTGCAAGGGGAGCACCTGCTAAGGCAGAGGCTGGTTGGGGGCCCAGGAACAGCCTTCCTGAGTTGGTCCAGGTTGTCCCTCAGGAATTTGAACAAGAAACCCGGAGAGAGAGGGGGTGCATTCGGTACTCAGAGCTCAAGTAAGCAGGTCACAAGGAACAGCTGTACTCATGAGCAGTTTATACAAAATACGATGAGGAAATGAACAAGGACAATGACTCGGCCTGAACTATGTGTCAGTACATTTTTTTTAAGAGAGACACATTTTACAAGTTAGAAAGCCACTCAAAAGATGAGGTGACAGAAGACTAAACCTAGTCTGTTTAGCCATAAAGACAATGCTTTAAAAATGTTTACTGCCTTTCCAAGCAGACACCCCGAGGTAGAGAAGAGGCTGGAAGAGAAGCAGGAGTGGCAAGAAGCAGGTGCAGCAAAAAGCTACATTTAAGTGATTAGTCTATCTCATGAACACGAATCCTCAATATAAAGCTCCAGTTAACCTGCAGTGACCTGAGACCGTTCCCTACAGTGGAAAAAGTTAACCTCGTCCTGTGAGGATTCTTAGATGGGAATTTTAAAATTCTGCAAATGTTCAGCTAGTTATTTTACCACATTCCTTTATGATACTTTCTTCAAAAGATAAAAAAGCACCTTGGGATATCATGCACCCTCCTGTTTCTGTACAGTAGGGGTCTCCCCAACCTCCAAAGTCTAATACTTGATGATCTCAGGTGGAGTGATGTAGTAATAATAAAGTGCATGGTAAATGTGATGCACTTGAATCATCCTGAAACCCCACCACCACCAACCCCGGTCCATGGAAAAACTGTCTTCTTGAAACTGGTCCCTGGTGCCAAAAAGGTTGGGGACCACTGCTTTATGGCTCAACAATAAAGAAACACTTCAAATTTACGCTCAAAAATCTCAAATAATGCACAGCTTAAACATAAATTTAATACAAGATGCACTTTCTTCACAAGACTATTGATGGGACTGGTAAAACCTGCAATAGACTAGTAAGTTTGCTGTGTTTCAGTTTTAAATTAGAGCTAAAAAAAGAATCTAATATTAAAAATGGGTGTTTCTCTTTCCGGTACAGCCTACTAGGCTTTAAAATAGGTTCAGGACAATTTAATGCAGCTATGAAAGTGAAAAAAAAAAGATACTGTGATAAAAAGCTAACTAGAATTCTACTATAAGTATCATACTGAACATTTAAGACATATTTTAGAATCAAATTTGAAAACTAACTTTACCAGTCAGGGATGTTAATATAACATTCAGTAATTACTAGAAATGGTATCATTTTCATTATTACCCAAACCATTCATTTTGTACAAGACAGAAACCCCCCCATGTCATACAACAAATGCTTTCCACACCGCCACCCGAACATTCTGAGTACAGGGGCCATGCTCTGTCACTGAATGCTCTACCACACCCAGTGCAGCGCCCAGCACACAGCGGGAGCTCGGGTGCTGGGCGCACAGGCTGCAGCATAGACTAGCCTCAACACAACTGTGCGTGGTGACAGACTGACAGCGAGAAAGGAAACACGACACCAAGTTGTTAATAATAATTTGTTCAGCATTCACTTATGGCACAGTTTATGCCACTCTGTCCTATGCTGAGCACATGACTGACTCATCCATCAGGCTGATGCTGGAAAGACTGAGGGCAGGAGGAGAAGGGGACGACAGAGGATGGGTTGGATGGCATCACCGATGGACATGAGTTTGAGGAAGGTCCAGGAGTTGGTAAGGACAGGGAAGCCTGGACTGCTGCAGCCCGTGGGGTTGCAGAGTCAGACACGACTGAGCCCCTGCACTAATGCTGAGCACGAGAGACAAGAAGGTGGAGGAGACAGCTGTGTGCACCTGCGTCCACTCCCAGCAGTGAGTGGCCACTCCCCGCTGGAGACCAGGGACCACTGGGGGCCTTCCAGGAAGACACAGTTTGCCTGCAAATCCTTAGCCAACAAGCAACGGCTCAGGCAAAGTCCAGCACACATCTGGACAACTATGTGTTTCAAATATATGCTGATAGCGTGGTGATTAATATCACATTTATTTAAAAACATTACTGAATTGGTCACTGGCCCAAGAAGGAGATATTAACTGGGAAAAGATTTAAACAAAATATGTACACATTAAAAAACAGTACACATGAAAACACTGAACCTCTGATGTGAAAATTTAAAAAACTGAAACCCTTAAGAGTCGAGAACGCTTTTTGGAAAGAGAGGCCGTTACAGGAATCTTCAGAGTTACTAGCACCTCGAACCTGTACCTAAAGAACAAATACACTCCCCAGGCAATGTGTGGCAAAACCCACTACAGTACTGTAATTAGCCTCCAATTAAATAAATTTAAAACAAATTTTTTACTTTTATATTAAGAAGATCATTATAAAGCACCGCATTGACAGAGTACAAGTACTGACCAGGAACCAGCTTGTTTGGTTCTGTTAAGCTAAGGCTTACCAAAATGTTCTGAGGACCTTGAGCCTATAGCAGAGGTGCCACCCCCAGCACTAAAGGTTGCCCCAGGGCCCCGGCAAGCTGCTACAATGCTCAACAGTTCTTCCAAGTCTCCCATTTTATCTTAAAAATTCATACGAACTTTGCATCTCTTCCATAATACTTATTTTAAAATGTGATCTTCTAAATTCCTGTTTCCTCAAGTTTTCTGAATTATTGTACCGTTTCCTCAGATTTTTCTAGAAAAATCAATATTCAGAGAATACACAGGTACTATGAAGCAAGGCTGTCAACGCTCATCCCACATATATGTAACAACACGTATCTTTGCCGTGGGTTTACTTACCCAGAGGCAGGAAACCAGAGCACACTCCGGCATCTCCCCCTCGAGAATGGAAGGAAGATATTCCTCTGAATATCAAACACAAGTCAGAGAAGCAGCAGCAAGCACAGCCTGGCAGGCAGAGCCCAGGCAGCCTGCGGCTGAGGGTCTGACGTACCTACTAGACGTGCCAGTCAAGCGGGTGTGGAGACGCATTCAGTCTCTAGCCTCGTCCAGGGGAACCACGGCCCACCCAGGCACGAGCATCGGGAGGCGCCTCCTAGTAGGATGCATGAGGGACCTTGCTTCCCCGGCTTGGAATCCATGCTCAAGTAACCGGCTGACTGTAATTTAGCTTCCCAACTGCCTAAAATGAGAGAATGATTGATAGTTACCCTTCTCATTGTAAATTAAACTAGTGGGAAAAACAGTTTGTTAATTTGGTTACAGTGAGTTTGCCATGAGACAGTTCTGCTCTCCACGTGCCGACATATTAAGTCTGTGAGTCGCAAGTTTCCTCATCACACGGGGTATGTCAGATTCACCTCCATCAGACTTCAGCACCCAGTGGTCCAGTGCGGTGGCCGTGAGCCACACGCGGAGATGGGCACCTGAGACACGGCTGGCCCAAACTGAGATGTGCTGTAAGCGTCCAGGACACGCCAGATTTCAAAGACTTGGGAACAGAGAAAAGAATGTAAAATATGTCAACAGTCGCTTTCTAATAATGGCTATTTTCTTTCTCTTGTTTTGTGGCTACATATCTAAATGAAACGAGTATTCTGGACATGCTGGAATGAACTTCACCTTTGTTTAAAAACGTGGTTACTCCAGAATTGACAATCACCCACTCGGCTCATGCTGTATTTCTACCAGCCCTCACTCTTCTATGCAAATGGTGACAGTATGTTTGCATTCAGAGTTTACACTTATCCCTTCTAATGAAGCAGACTTGGGGAGACTGAGGAAAGGCCCAGTGATGCCTTTCTTACACTGAAACCAGTCAAGCAGATTCAAGCGGTCATTTCCTATTACTTGACTTTAAAAAGGCCAACATAAGTGGTATTCTGGTACCTGCACGAGGGCTTGAGGTTTCTACCGTGAGAACAAAGGGCTGTGGAGACCAGAGGCTGGGCTCAGAGCTGACTTCTCTGGGCTGTTAGGACTCAGCCATCTATGCCCCAGGCCTCAGCATCTCACCTGTGAGGTGCAGGTGACAGGTGAGCCCACAGGGTGATGCCTGCACCCAGCAACACCTGAACAAGTGTCCTGTGAGCCAGTGCGAGAATCGAGAAGTGCACGCTTAGTTTTCCTGGTAACTGCCTTATCCTCTCCCACAGACTGACTTATAAGGTAAATATCAAAGATAAAAATGTGAAAAGATAGGTTTTATTCATCAAAAGTGAACAGCAACAGGCACATATTAAAATGAGTCTGGCAAAGCCTTTTACAAATGGCTTTACACTCAAGCTTTCTCCCAAGAAAATGGCTGTTGCGACAAACTGTAAACATAATTAATAAACAGTCTTTTACAGTAACAAGGGAAATACAATTGAACTCAAAGAAAGCACCGGTTTCTCTTAAAACTAGATTTACAGTTGTGCTTACTATACATGAAACAGTTTAAAACAAATTACAAAAGTGGAATGTTTGTTAAATTTAAAATTAGTCCTTAGATTTTTTTTTTGTCCTAGAAAACATCTGTTCACATCAAAAGGCCCGTCGAAGGGGAACGTTTCATCAAAGGGAGGGACGAGAAAACAATGCACTTTTTTTCAAATCAAAACAAGAAGTTTGGTCACTTAGCTTGGTGCATAGTTAAGGCATCTGGCGTCTGGAGCCATCCTCTCTCACGGCCGACCTCCCTTCCCCTCCCCCGTGTGGCTACTCACTACATCACATTCTACAATAATAAATAAAAGCCGACGTCTCCGATCCTTGCCACGTGGATAAATAGAACACATGCACAGTCACACATGCACAAGCGTGCCCCAAACACACATCCACACACACACGACATACCTCTCACTCCCTGCAGCGAGAGGGACTTTAGTACCCTTGCTCTGAAGGACACACTGGCCCATCCCACTTTATTTCAGATTGGCAATACCCTGAGCTGATTATGGTGTTTTAAACATTCCACCTTTTGTTTGTTTTCTTGCATGTGCAAGTCAAGTGTACAGTAGTGAAGACAACATGCAATGTCTTCACCGTGGAATCATCATACAGCTAGGACACTGGGGTTCTGCCCTGCCCACCCCAAATTAAAAACCAAAGTTAAAAAGAAAATTGCATTGCCAAACAGCACTGGAGCGAAAGCTCGGCGGCACGCTATGATAAATGCTCACTTTCCAGTGCACAAAATAAACCCAGAGCAAATGGGAGGCTTTGGTGGCATCCAAAGAAAAAGAAAGGCAAACTGGGGGAGGGGGAGAAAGAGCTGCAGTTCTCGGTTTGATCTTCAGAATTCTTAGTGGTTCCTTCACAATCATGCTCCAAGGCAAACTGAGAACCAGTATGTCAAGAGTTGGTTTGTAAACATTGAGTCCTGCAGGGGTGCAGACACTGGGCACTTCACATTTCCATTTTCTCCAAGAGAATCAGGGGAAGGTACAGATACACACTGTTTGCATCATGCTGGTTAAATTGCGAAGATTTCTGCTGAAGGCTTCAGTTCAAGCTTCACGATGATGCTTCGAAGAGCACACGGGCCACTGCATCCTTCCTGCAAGAACTTCCTCGCTTATCCCTCCGTTTCGCTCCTGCCAGGCGCTGCCTCTTCAAGGCCTCCCACAAAAAGCCAAATGCATATTGCTGTAGGTTCGGGTCTTGTCGTTAACAAGTGGGTTCAAATGATCCAACAGAGGAAATACTGGAAATAAATAATGCTGGCATCATTCATTTCCCTCGGCAGTCTAGAGTAAGTTCTCTCACCTCAAGACCCCGCTTCACATTCCTAACAACCTCTAGGAGGCGTCTGCCCACTGGTTCTGGGGGTTAGGGTAACCGGGTTTCCTGAGGTAGTAACTGTGGGCTCAGCTCCTCGAACGCGGCATCAGCGTCCTCGCTGCTGGGCTGCTGTCTCTGCAGTCCCCTCCAGCTGGCTTTGTTCAGCCCCACGTGTCCGAGCATCGTCTGCGACAGCCTGGTGTTGGAGAATCGGGCCCATTCCGTGAACAGTGGCTCCACGAGATAGGTCATAAAACCTGAGAAAACAAGGAGAAAAGGCCTCTGTGCGTGTTCTGAAACTTTCAAATGTCAATACAGAGTTTACTCTCTTAAGTCCTACTCCAGTACTATCTAGCTCTTATTTTTCTAGACGTGTGTGAAAATTTACATACCTTCTCGAAGAATCTACGTAAGCAGCATAATGAAACCTGGAGTGGAGGTGAGCTGACAAACGCAGCACATCTCTTCCAATGATTCCTCTCAGCTGCACAGAACCACATCCTTCTATTAATGCTTCAGCAAAACCGTGGCGGCCCTGGAGCAGGGCTCAGCGGGTCCGATGGCTGGTTCCGGCAAGACCACTAGAGCTAAGGGGGTCTCATGGGCTGCGGGTGACGAGACCGGAACCGAGGTGCAGCAGCTCTGCCATTGGTGGGGGGTGAGCATCACCCCTGGTCACAAGCGCAGGGCGGCTTCTATGTCTTGATGCCTCAGAATTTATAAAGCCAAAACTCCCGACACCATGGCTTCCCTGGAGGCCTGGTGATAAACAGTCTGCCCGCCAATGCAGGAACCTGGGTGGGAAGATCCCCTGAAGGAGGAAACGGCAACCCGCTCCAGTATCCTTGCCTCGGAAATCCCATGGGCAGAGGAGCCTGGCATGTTATAGCCCATGGAGTCACAAAGAGTCAGACACTACTTAGCAACCAAACAACACCACGACACCAAGTACAGTCTAAGAAGAATAAAGATTACTATAAACCATTACTAAAGTGAACACGGGAAGTGTTCCAGGGCCTACTTCATGGACAGCTCATACAACCGATCTCCCTTAATTCAGAGTCAGGAAAGCAGAGGCGATTTCAGGACAGTCTGCATCTCTGGGTTACACAGTACTCGAGCCCACACTGTATCTGACTTAGTAATACTACACAGTATCTTCAGTGAAGTCGCTCAGTCGTGTCCGATTCTCTGCGACCCCATGGACTGTAGCCTACCAGGGTCCTCTGTCCATGGGATTTTCCAGGCAATAGTACTGGAGTGGATTGCCATTTACTTCTCCAGGGGCTCTTCCCAACCCAGGGATCGAACCTGGGTCTCCCGCATTGTAGACAGACGCTTTACCGCCTGAGTCACCAGGGGAAGTATCTTACACAGGGTGAAAGAAGCCTCCTAGGAAACACCTCAACAAAAGCAAATATAACATCATCTTCCTAAACTTTTGATCGAGGATGTGAAAGTACACATTCAAATTCTATCACTATTAACAGTTAAAAAATATTTTTCATCTCTAAAACTTTCTTCTCAGGGAAAGACTCTCTGGACCACAAACTACACATGGTCCACTTAGCCAACAAGAAAGTCTCACTGGTGGGATGTCCCTGCTGGCCCGTGCTCCCAATGCAGGAGGCTTGGCCTTGAGCCCTAGACAGGGCAGTAGATCCCGCACGCCACAACCAAGAGTTTGCATGGTGCAAGTCAAGATCCCACATGTTGTAATGAAGACTGAAGATCCAATTAAGACCTGATGCAGCCAAATAATATATATTTTTTAAATGTCATGAAAATAAAGCAGTTAGCACTCACTACTTTTAGTCAGAAAGTCATATATGGTGTGATGGTCAAATTTTAAGTGTACCAATTCTGATCTCTGAAGTAGCAGTGACGATACTGGAAACATGGCTTTCTTCTGTCTCCCATCTCCTCCACACGTGTTACCTGAGAACCTACTCTATGCCAGGCACTGCTTTGGGCTGGCCAGGGCTCAGCAGTGAATAGTCGAGATGTGCCTGCCACCAGGAATGTTCTGGTAAGGACAGACAGGACACGAGAAAAACGTCACCACTGTGGTGAGAGCATTTCCGCCTCTGGCAGCAGCCACCCTCATGCCCCCGGGTCTGGGTGAACCTGCGCCTGGTGCCCCATCTTTTTCTAGGTGCCGTAGTCAGGTCACGAGGAGCTGGGGTCTTGTACCCAAATGTAGGACCTTATTACCACCGGTTTCACAGGATCCATTTTCTTTTTTAAAAATGCAATAGCATTCAGCCTTTAAAAAAAAAAAAAAAAAAATTCGCGGCTGGGCCGGGTCTCTGCTGCTGCGCATGGGGCCCTGCTCTTTGATTCTCCCACCATTCCAACCAGCTGACAGCATCTGCATCCCGTTTCTCCCATCCAACAGACTAGCTGTCTCTCCAGGCTCTCCATTCCCTGGGATTCTTTGAGGTCTTAAGCGCCCAGTAACAGTACCCAGGCCAGGGCCACAGACACAGCCGGGAGGCACCCTGGACTCACGAGCAGTCCAACCACTTGTTGAATCCACTTGATTGTCCCTGTCCACGTGCCCCTCTCTCTTCTTGTCCCAGACACCACAGGGCGACGGGTCACGTGCCTCACTCTCACTCGGTACACGACAGACCCAGGGCTCCTATCACAGAAGAAAGCCTATCGACTCAACATGATTTCTGCTTACTGACCACAGGCTGGCTCCGGGTAACTGCTGCTCAGCACTAAGTTTATTCCAACGGTTCCCTGACTTACTCTAGAAGGAGATTCTTTCCAAGCCCCACTTTCCCTTAGGATTTGAGGTCACAAAGACCACCACCTGCCGACTGTATAAACCGGGCAAACTGGAAGAGGAGGAGCCCAGCAGCGCTTGTCATGGGTGGGTCTGAGTCAGGAGCTGCCCAACCACTTGTGAGTCCTCGTAACTGTCCCAGACAGCCCACGTGCCTGGGACTCGTGCCTTCACACAGTTGTGTCTGTGCGGAGCCACAACTCTCATTTACCAAGTTGCTGAAGGTAGTAAATGAGAGGGCGGGTGCTGGGGAGACGACTAGCGGCCAGGTTACAGCGGCCTGTGCGCAGTGCTGCGGGGTCGGCTTCAACAGCAGGTGGCGCCAAAGAGCCTGAGGTCTCGAACGTTCACTGGCAATCGGGTCTAATTGGTTCCAGAATGAGTTTCTTTCTTTTTTGAGCGGTGGGGGGTGCTGCACTGGATCTTCATTGCTATGCATGGGCTTTTCTCTAGTTACAGAGAGCAGGCGCATGGGCTCTCTTGCCCCACAGCATGTGGGATCTTCCTGGACCAGAGATCAAACCTGTGTCCCCTACACTGGCAGGGAGATTCTTAACCACTGGACCACCAGGGAAGTTCCTGTTCTTCCCATTTTAGAGCAAAAAGTCACTGCCACCTGCTCTGCTTCTTTTTTGACTATTTACTTTCTGGCTGTGCTGGGTCTTCTTCGCTGCGCACGGGCTTTCTCTAGCTGTGCGCAGGCTCCTCGCTGCAGCGGCTGACTTCCGTTGATGCAGAGCAGGCACTCTAGGCACAGGGGCACAGTGGTTGTGGCACACAGGCCCAGCCGCCCCAGGGCATGGGATTTTTCCCAGCCAGGGGTCAGATCTGTGTCCCCTGCAGTGGAAGGCAGATTCTTAACCACTGGACCATCCAGGAAGCCCTGGCTCTGCTTTTTACCAACTAAAATCAAATGAGAGTAAATTTCAAGGGTCCAAAAAAAAAAATTCAGGAATAAGTTTTATTAAATTATTTAAAAATTAGAAATAAGCATTTTAATATTTATATTTCAGATGTACCTCTCTTCCTGACAAAATTAAAGTGAATGGCATTTTAAAAAACAGTTATATCTGAGTATGTATAGTTACCAATCTGGATGTTGGCAATTGATTCAGTCTGACGATCGCAGAGTGGACTCACACCCAAATGATACTTTTTTTCTATATCTCCTAGAAATTTAAAAAAGAGAAAGAGAATTCTTTATGTGGAATATAACTTATTGGTTAAAAATATAATTAAAGTCTTCATCTTACCTGTAAATTCTTTAGGGAAAATGTAACATACTTAATCCTCATGAGAGGATGCCTTCTAAATTAGTTCTTTTTTAAATTTTAAGTTATTCACACACAGAAAAGGTTGCCAAGCTGATAACCTATTTCAAATGGAGAGGGTGGAAAGCTTAACTAGATGTTATCCCAGGATTGTAATTCTGTCACAGCATTTAAGTTTAAAACGTAAGATTTCTAAAAGGAAGACACATGGAATGAAGATCTTTGTTTTTCTGGCCTTAATTCACAAAATACGTCCTATGGCATACCCTTCACACGGGACAAGGATGGAGCAAGGGCAGGACAATCTCTGTACAGCAAAACTTCCAAACGTGCTCTATGTCTGTTCATAAATGCACACACATCAGATCATTTCAAAAGACAACTGCTGATGTTTTCAAAACAGGTCCTCAATTCGTGCATCATTGGTTCTACGTCCATCTATGTGAACTGTCACTAAAACTATCAGGCACCTACTGCTGGACTCTACAGTTGTCCACCAGTTATTTTAAGTTATTTTAATTGCCTAAGTTATCTTATTCATATGATGCTAAAAAATGAAATGGACAAGTGATCACACAATACTCAACACTGTAACTTGCCTTGATGGAAGAATTCCTCTGTTACTTTTTCACTCCACTGCTTGCTTAATTCCCAGGTCCGACACGGGTTACAAATATCGGCACACTTCAAGCCATCTAGCAAGCAAAATATTGAAACTGTCTTAAGAAAAAAAGTAAAATCTCTAATGTACTAAGTTTAAATATACTCTAATAGCAGGGAAAAGAACACCTTAAAAAAGAAAAAGAAAATGCTGCAATAGGACATCTATTATCCTTTACACTGAGTTTGGGGCTTTCCTGGTGGATCAGATGGTAAAGAATCTGCCTCCAATGCAGCAGACGCGAGTCTGCAGCAGACTCGATCCTTGGGTCAGGAAGATGCCCTGTAGAAGGAAATGGCAACCCACTCCAGTGTTCTTGCCTGGAGAATCGCATGGACAGAGGAAGTCTGATGGGCTCCTCTGTTCATGAGGATGAAAAGAACTGAGGTACAACTGAGCGACTTTCATTTTCACACTGAGGTTATGATAGTTAGTTATAGCAATCATTTCATAGAGGTGCTGAAAGCCTGCTAACCAAACTGAACATGCTTGATAATTCCAGAGAGCTAACACAGAACTGCATTAATCAGAAAGCTACAAACCAGTCATTTCTCATTTTTCATATGTGAGAACTTGTTAAAATAAAATGCTGTTTGGGACTTCCCTGGCCATCCAGTGGTTAAGACTCTGTGCACCCAATGCAGGGAGCACAGGTTCAATTCCTGGTCAGAGAACTAAGATCCTGTGTGCTATGCAACACAGCCAAAAAAAATGTAACAACAAAAGAAAAGCTGCTACTGTTGACTGGTACCGCATCTTGTAAACACTGTTATTGTTAGAAATCTCAAGTGTGAAAAAGACAAAACTGATGGACCTTTCCTGTGCAGCCTTGTGCGATGCTTTGCAGACCACAGCTTGCTCAAGATTTAACCACTCAGAACTAAGTGAGAATATCTCATTTTTATTCTAACGATCTGCCCTAGAAACAGAATTTTTCCAGGCCACATTTTACCTGTAAGACCAAGTGCCTATGCCTGGCATCTTCCAGATGTAGATCGCCCTTGTCCAGATGGGCCCGAAACAAGGACAAGTATTCATTCTGGCGGCTGTGTCTGTGGCCAGTATCAGAGCGCCTATCTGAGCCTCCATCTGTTGTCTGGAAGTAGAGAAACAGACAGAGAAACACAAGGCTTTCAGCTGAATAGCTACTTGTAATTATTTTTCCCTTAATCTTAATATTCAGAAAGCTTTACTGAGCTCTGAGATATTCTACCATTCAACTTTTAACCTACCGCAAAAACATGGTTTTAAGGAACGCATTTTAAAAACCTACTAAAATGGTCAAACCAAGACGAAGAGAGCTGGTAGGAAAATACCACTTGGCAAACACTCTGAAAGGAAAACCTTAAGGTGGAATTATATGCCTTAAAAAAAAAGTCTATGTACAATTGACATGTTGCTTGAGAGAATTTTTTGCTGTGATGTAGGGGACAACTTTGGATTCTTTGTTGGTGCCTGAGATGCAGGAGGAGGGTCAGATGGAGGAGGAATGGACTATTCGACTACTGACTTCTGCAGACACAAGAAAATATGTCTGAGTAAACCCTAATGAAGCTCCACCAAGCAATGTAATAAAGTTTAGATTCAATTATATATTCAGAGCCAAATTCAGGAATCAACTATCTATTAGACTATTCAAATTTTCTGGAAGGGAAAATGTAACATGTTAATACAGATAACAAATATATCATCTAAAAAGCTTTCTCAAGTCAAATAGGAAGAATGTTTAAAAATTCCTTTTGTTTCAATGGGCCATCACCAATGTTTTCTTTGTATAATGATCAGTAAGAGCTGATCATTATAGATTAAAAAATGCACAATATCAAATATTAAATAAAACCCTAAAAAAAGAAGACATAAAAGGATGCGACTGCAGTATTCCTGATTTTCAGTTTTTATTTGAAATAAATATGAGAATTCAACAGGGTTAACATCGAATGCAAAACATGATAAAAAGGAAATAATAAAGCAAACAATTTAATCCATCTTATTCAAGAAAAAGGGCATTTATATATACTAACACCAGTTAGTATATGGTGGTAAATAGTTTTTACATATTTGTACAACAAGAAACAATTTTACTTACCAGAAGTATTGTCAAACTCCAAATGGTAGCCATGAATACAGACTTTTAAAAATTTTTTTAATCCACCTTTTTTCTTATGATCATTACCCAAAACTGTTGTTTTATAAAGGTTTTTTAAATTGAGAAAGGGAAAGAAAAAGGAAAGAGCAGTGACAGTAACTTAAACCTTGACATCCTAACACATTTTTATGCTCCCCTTTCTCTAGAATTAGGCAGTCGATGTCCACTGACACTGTTTCCCGAGGTCCCCTTCCCGGGATGAGACACCATTAAAAGCTTTTGCCGGTGGACCAATGACAAGATTCTGTTCACAATACCACCATATCGGGCTCCTTTACATTAGTGCTTTTTGTTAGCTTTTCAAATGGGGTGTGTGTGTGCACGTGTATGTGTGTACACATGCTTAGTTGTTCAGTCATTCAGTCGTGTCCAACTCTTTGAGAGGCTATGGACTATAGCCCTTGAGGCTCCTCTGTCTGTGGAATTCTTCAGGCAAGAATACTAGAGTGGGTTGCCATTTCCTCCTATGGGGGACCTTCCTGACCCAGGAATCAAACCTGTGTCTCCTGCATTGGCAGGTGGGTTCTTTACCACTGAGCCACCTGGGAAGCCCTGCTCAAATGGTCTGCTTGACATCAAATGACACTGATGTCTAAAAAAATATATTAGGTTTTCCATTCCTTCTCTTCATTACTTTTCCTAAAACAGATTTTAATGAATCTATTTCTCATACAGATTGTTTACTTTCTATCCAATTTACCTTTACACTAAGGTTTTATTCAAGAGTGTAAAATGGAAATATGTAATCCTATTTACATAAATAAGTAAACATGCCTGAGCCACTGTGTATCTGGAGTGCATTTTGCAGTATCTGTGGATTGATCCTTCATAAAAATTCACTGAATAAAAAAATGCTACTGACTGTATTTCAAAATAGGTGTAAAGTACTAAAATTTTGATGCAAAATAAGATAATTAACCCCCAAATTGGGGCTTCCCTGGTGGCTTAGATAGTAAAGAATTCACCTGCAATGTGGGAGACCTGGGTTCGATCCCTGGGTCAGGAAGATCCTCTGGAGAAGGGAATGGCTACCCACTCCAGTATTCTTGCCTGAAGAATCCCATGGACAGAGGAGCCTGGTGGGCTACAGTCTAGGGGGTTGCAAAGAGATACAGCTAAGTGACTTTCATTTTGACCCCCAAATTGTGGAATACCTGAATATAACAACATAATCTTAAAAACTTTAAATAATTGTTTTTCCAACTTAATATCCACAGTTCATAACAAGTTAATTTTATCTTAACCTACCTGCTTTCTAATGGCATATGTGAGAATAAACCAGATTCTCTCAATAACCCCACTGCAGATCTCCAGTGGTGATTTTCCAGGACTGAGGTATTCTACCAAAAAAAAAAAAAAATTTAAAGGGCAGATCTGAATTAGCAAAGGGTGAAGTCTTTTTCTGAACACAAAGCAATATTTCTAAGTAATATCAAGCTGGTTAAAACCCTAGCATTCACTGAGAACGGATTTACTTTCACTCCGTTATAACGCGACCCATTTTCTAGAATACAAGAATATTAAACTTGGAGGAAGAGCTTGCACTCACCTTGTATAAAGTTGCCAGGTAATGGTTAGTTTTAATGAGGAAAGGTTGATTAACACCTGGATGATCCAGATCGTGGGTGGCAGCTGCAATTAAGCTCAGCAAGACGTCCCAAGGAGTTACAGAGTTGGCAAGCTAGACGGTGGCGAGGAATAACTGATTACGATCGTGTCTGCCTGAACTGTGCCATGACAACAGCTGTTCTAAATCGGCCTCCTCCCCTCATGTTTCTCTGCCCATCCAGGACAAGGTGTGCCTGCCACTTGCCGCCCACTCACGCCCCTGGAGGGAGGCGTGGTATGATGCAGTCCCTCACCCATGGGGAGGTCACGGACCCGGCTCACCCTTACACGGCTTCATCTGAAACAAGTGTAACTAAGATGACAGCTAAAGTATAAACCATCCTTTCGAGTTGTTCATGGTGAAAAGTGTTTGAAATAACGATGATCAGGTTACATTGGCAAAAAGCATTTCACGTCACCACTGATGGCCTCTGCATCCGCGCTCGCCCGCACACTCTCCCCTCTGGTGCCTGGCATCGCTGCCCTCCGCTCTGCAGCCCTGGCTTCCGGCTGGGCGTGGCCAGCGGGAGGCTGAGGCCCCCACAGCCCGTGGACCAGGTTTACCCCCGCACCTGCTCGGGTCCCCTGGAATGCAGCACTTAGTTTCATCGGACAGTCCACTTCCCCAGCTGTATGGTGGTAAAGTACCAATTTCTCCCACAAGACTGTCAAAGAGAAACTTTAGGCTTGGCCCCGAGTACTTCTTTACAGTTTAATTTAAAAATTGGGGCAGCTGGGTGTACATGCATAAAATGTATCCATTTTATCACTGTATATGAATGATGCCACAATAAAATCGGTGTTTTTTAATTGGGGTATTTTCACATATTCCACGATCTCTTGAGAAACCAGAAGAGTGGCACCCACGTGGCTGTATTCTCAGAGTTGGCATCAACTGGCACAAACTGGCCCTGCCAGCCTGCTTCCCTCCCAACATCTAGCTGGAACAAAGACCCCAGAGGAGAGGAGTCTAGAAGCAGGCCTAACGGGGGGGGATGTAATTTCACCAGCTCTAGAACAGGAGACGTCCATGAACACACATGACTTCCATTGTATCTAAGGCTGATGACCCCCAACTCTGACTTCTCTGTTTTATGGCAGACTCCTACCCACCTCTTCACTAGATCCCTCCACTTAGACATGGCAGGGACACGCATAACCGCACACATCCACAATGGAGCGCGCCCTCTCCCCGGCCCTCTCCCCTCTTCTACCTTCTCTCCCTCACAGCAATTCCCACCTGCCCCTCAGCTGCTCAGGGCGGTGTCCACCCACCCCTCTTCCTACCTCACCCCCCAGAGGCATCCAGACATCACATCCTCCTCATTCGGATTTCCCAAGACCTCACCAACAGCCCACCTCTCTCCTGCCCCACAGCTACAGAAACAGCCCCTCATGGGCAGCGGCTGCGTTGCTGGTCTTGTCGGCTTTGTTCTCCCCCCACAGCCAGGACAGTTCTGTAAAGGCTCCCACTTCAGTCCCACAGCTCCCTGTTCATCACTGGACACCACACCAATGCCACCCCTGCCCTCATGGAGCTCAGTGTGATCGCCAGATGACTCGCGTGGAGAAGCCGGATGGCTTGGCCCTCGCTTGGCCCTTTTGTAGCCTTGCTTGCAACAGTCACCTCAATTCTATAGCTTAAAGTGTGATTAAAAATACAGCCGCATTTGCAAACTCGATCCTACTACATCTCATTCCTGAGAAGGAAGCTTCTGAGTCTAATTAAATCTCCAACTTAGGGCTTCCCAGGTGGCTCAGTGGTTAAAAGAAAAATCCGCCTGCCAATGCAGGAGAGGTGGGTTCGATTCCTGGGTCAGGAAGATCCCCTGGAGGAGGAAATGGCAACCCTCTGCAGTATTCTTGCCTGGAGAATTCCATGGACAGAGGAGCCTGGTGGGCTATAGTCCATGGGGTCACAAAGAGGAGGACATGACTGAGTGACTAAACAACAACAAAATCACTAACTTAAGGAAGCGCCTGAAATTAAATCAAGAGAATTTGCTCAGGGCTCTGGCTGACTGTAAACCCCAGCATCTTACCTTAGGTTCTTTTAGGTAACAGTGCATGGCCTGAGTAACATCGGCAGCGTGGACTGCATTGTGGTAAGGGTTCTGACTGTGGTAATCTTCTTGAATCATCACTGCATTGAAGGAAAAAAGACCCCAAATTTAATTGCAAACAGGAGGCACTTACAAGTCAAAAATTGCAACAATTTTGTATTTCCCACTTACCCTGCTCACGTGGCTATCAGCTAACTGTTCAATTCAGAGAGATGATAACCACTTCAGAACTCACATGACCACCACTGTGACTAACTCATTTGAAACTTGTAAAATGAGAAGGTACTCATGTCAAATTTATAAAATTATTTTTTTCTTCTCTTTTAAAATGTCAGTCTCACTGTGCCAAACTCCTTTGACTGTCGTTTACTTTAAAAAGAATTCCTTAGTTAACTAAAAGGAATACAATGTATTCAACAAATACATATTGTGCTAGGTGCTGTTCTAGGAACTATGAATTCATTAGAGAACAAAAGTGTTTGATGCAATACTAGTACAGATGTTGGGGAATGTGTGTGGATTCCAGGATGCTTTATCAGTGAGGTGAGTTTGGGATCTGGAATCAGTTTTATAGGAGTGCGGGAAGAACGACCTGTTAATCTGCCTCCTCTGCTCAGTGTCAGCTATGCTAACCATGAAAAAGCAGACGAGGATGAGGGGTCCAGCCAAACCCGCCACCATCCAACCTGCACTGTGGCCCCAGCAGCCCAGCACTCAGTCCAGTGGTGCCTGGGACCGTGAGCCAACCCCAGTGGTGAGGGGCGAAGAGCACTGGAACTTTCTACTGACTCTGATTCCACCCTTTAAAATAGCTTTTTAAGTACTCTCATTAATATTTATGTTTGTATGTGCTTTTATAATTTATGTCTTAGTACATATTACAGACATATAATTTATAAATAAATATGCATTAGAAGTCTTTCAAAAAGTCCTAGATATCTTCTCTTAGTTAGCTACTTAAGAGGAAAGAAAATATTCTCTTCCTTAAAAAAACAAGGAAGAATCTTTAATGCTAATTTTCTTCTAACATATTTATTTGGTGAAAGACCCCAATTTGTTTCCTGGTAGAGTGCTCTTAAATATCACTCTGTACATTAAAACATAGTCAAAATAATCCTTGGAGGTTGCTGTCAAAGAGATTTCAGGGATCAAGAAAAAGAGATCCAAGTGCCACGTACCTTATCATTTAAGGTTTTAATCTTCACGAAGTGAGGAAAGGACAGAGAAAGTTGTCTTTGTGAGAAAGTTGTGGCTGACATGAGAGACTGTGGGCAAAGGGGCTCCAAGCTCACCAGCCCCCTGGTGTCCCTACCCATGGCACTGGGCCCTCACAGCTCCCCACCCAGGGTTGCGGTCCCGCCTGTGACCAGCTCCGGCAATAGGGCTGTGATGGATGGGAAGGTGCCAGTGTCCAGCCCGAACTCTGGGCGCAACAGCAGTCTCCTGAAAACTGGCCACCGCACTTTGAACAAGCTCGGCTCATTGTAAAATAATATTTTTTCAAAAAAAAATTATTCTATATATCTCGCTGCATTAGATCGTAGCTGCGGCTTGCGGGATCTAGTTCCCTGACCAGGGATTGAACCCAGGCCTTATGCACTGGGTACACTGAGTCTTAACCGCTGGACCACCACGGAAGTTCCTGTTTTTCGTTTTTAATGTGACTCTGTTATGGTGCCAAACTCCTCTGCCTCCCTTTAATTTAACAGCAGACCACGTAGAGCTGAGCTGGGTCAGGCCCGGTGCCCCTGCGGAGGGCCCAGTCGTGGCCCGCGAAGTTGCCAGGCAGCTCATCCAGTGTCCCGGGCAGGGACACGAACAAGCTCGGCCAGACCAGCTGGGCCCACAGACTCAGGGCTCCACACACGTGTGTTGCTTCAAAACACTTTGGGGTGGTTAGTTTTAAAGCCATAGCTGATAGAACCGAGAGAACAGGTAACAAGTTCCCGTATAAATATTACTCTTACATGGGTTAGAATCACTTACCTAAAAATCTACGAAGTTTCATCATATCTAAATGGAAGTACTCAATTAATCCATGGAGACTAAATAAATGAAAGGTTAAACTTACTAGACTATTTCCTAAAAAGAAAGGAGAGAAGACATTAGTATGAATACAAGATATTAATAACACAATGCACTGTGCTTCCAAATAAAGGTTTGAATATACAACATAAAGAGTACTAAGTCCTACTTGTTGTCCATCTAAAATTTACATCTTACCTTACCAGTTTTGAATTTTAAATATCACATCTTTTTTTCCATTCTAAGAAAAACCTTTTTTTTGGTTTTATTTTTAAAAAACCAAACAAATGGATGACAAATAATTAGAACTGATAGAAAACTTTGAAAATTATCCACACTGAGTAAGTTTAATTCAATTTCCCAAAGCACCTAAAACCTCCTTGCAACCATCCCCCTGAGTAGGTGTGTCCCAGAGTAAAGCGCCTTGACTACAAATGCTGTATTATTTAACAATTAAATAGACTATATTTAAAGGTGTGTAAGCTCATATATTACTGCCAGCATTCAGACAATAACATAACACATGATTCTGTATTCTCAAAGAAATCTATGATTCTTACAAACATATATATAAATAAGACCCAACTAGTTTCACAATGAAAATCTGTAGTAATAATATTTACAAAGAATGATAAAGGACTACTGGGCTAACCTAATCCAAAACTGCTTGAGTAACTATTGAGAAGCCCACGGCTGAGGAAAAAAAGCAAATTAACTGGAACAATGTTTTCATGAGCAACACGGGAAAGGATGTGGCTGCCAAGAGAGCCCTCTTAAATACCACCTCACTTATCGTCTTCAAACAGAAAGAAAAAAAACTCATTTCAAATCTTCTACCTTTAAGAAGTGAAAAGTTAAAGAATGTATTCAAATTTTGGTAACACTCTACTGGTGCAAATATGAGCCCATGTGGTCTAGAATCAGGTGAAGAAGCGGGCTATGGTCCTATTTTTTACTGCTGTAACAACCAATTTTTCTTGGGACAGATACATAGATGTTTCAGAACGTATAGTCAAAATAAAAATCTGATTTTTAAAAGATGACCAAAGGATCTGAATCAATGGTTTTCCAAAGAAGACATACAAGTGGCCAATAGGTATATGAAAAGCTGTTCACTGATCACCAGGGAACGCAAATTAAAACCACAACGAGGGATTACCTCACACTCGTCAGAATGGCTATTATCAAAAAGATAAGAGATAACAAGTGCTGGCGAGGGTGTGAAGAAAAGGGAACCCTTGGTGAACTGTTGGTGGGATTCTTAAGCTGGTGTAGTCACTATGGAAAACAATGGCGGTTCCTTAAAAAATTTAAAATAGAACTACCATCTGATTGAGCAATTCTACTTTGGGGTACATATCTGAAGGAAATGGAATCACTATCTCAAAAAGATATCTGTACCCATGTCTTCACTGAATCATTCTTTACAATAGCCAAGACACGGCATCAACCTAAGGGCCCACAGATGGATGACTGGATAAAGAAACCATGATATGTATGCAATGGGATATTACTCAGGCATAAGAAGCAGGAAATCGTGCCTCATGTGACAAACGGAGGGTGTTTGAGGAACTGTGCCAAGTGAAAGAGAAAGACAAATGCCGTACGATCTCACCTCTACATGGAATCTAAACCCAAACAACAAAGTCCTGAGCTCAGAGAACAGAGAACAGATAGGTGAGTGCCAGACGTGAGGGTGTGGGGAGGTGAACAAAGTGTACCGCATACCTGAATGCTAAGATAACAGATCTTAAAAACTCTCATCATAATAAAAAGATGTAACTTTTGTGTGTGGTGACTAGATGCATGTGATGATTATTTTGCAGTATATACAAACAGTAAATCACTACGTTGTATACTTCAAGCTAATATGTCAATTATACTTCCATTTTTTAAAAAAGGGTGTATATTCATTCTCCATATTTAGGTAATCATAGGTTCTCCCCAAAGTTGTTTCCCAAACCTAATGAAATAAATGACTGATCTATAGGGTCTAGTATAAGTTTTAAGGAAGCTGCAATCCAATGGTAAAATATCCTCATCTGGAATTCAGGCAAATGGCAGTAAGAAAGGCATGCTGTCTTCCCTCCAAGAACCTCAGAGGAATCTGACAAGAACCAATCTGTCAAAGTGCATCACCCATACTAGAAGAAGAGCTGCATGCAACATTTTTTATTTTCAGTTCACAAGATACCAACTGACTTGATACCAGTGAGTAAGTATACAAGTCAATGGAATTTATTATTTCAAAGCAAGTGATGCTTAGTTGGTATGTTACAACAAGAAATAGGCATTCTTTTATATGAAAATGGAAACAAATGCTTTCTTGGAAAAGAAAATTTATAACTTAGAGAAAAGTTACCTTATATAAAGACACACCAAAGGACAGCCTGCCTACGGCGTTATGGCTCTCAATAGGTTTCCAGATGGGACTCTACATGTAAGGACTGGGCTACGGCGACAACACGGGCCTAGCAACGAGGGCCCTGACGTGCCAGGTGACCTTCAGGGGTGACAAGCCCTATCTTGGTATCCCATGTAACTTAACTCATTGCTGCAAAAGCAACATCTAATATATTCTCTCTGTGTGTATGCTAGTCACTCAGTCATTGGACTCTTTGCGACCCCATGGACTGTAGCTTGCCAGGCTCCTGTGTCCATGGGACTCTGTAGGCAACAGAGTGAGTTGGCATTCCCTTCTCCAGTGGATCTTATTGACACAGGGATCCAACCTGGGTCTCCTGTATTGCTGGCAGATTCTTTATCGTCTGAGCCACCAGGGAAGCCCAAATACATCCTACCAGAATATAACTACTTTCCACCTTTCAGTGGACAAGCCAGGGGCAATCTGTCTTAGTGGGAATCAGAGCTTCTTCCCTGCCCTCCTCATAGTATCATTTGAAAAATCACCACAAGAAGAAACACAAGGCACACCAGCCCAATGAGCAAGAAGCGAAAACTACACACTTAGATACCAAGTACATGCATCATCCAGGATTCATTCCAGGCTAAGCAGCTTTGAAAGGAAAGCAGATCCAATTAAATAATGCAAGTAAAAAAGGAACTTTCTTCTCCCTACTTGTTTCCCAATAATATCTCTTCCTATATAAAATTTCTTAACTTTTGGGTGGCTGTAGTGAATTGAATATGTATTAACAGGTCACCATCTGTAAAACAACAAGTGGGTAGCTAACCACGGATGGTTTCTACTAACCCCTAACAACTCTAAGAAGAAATCACTTGGCCACCTTTTCCACAAAAAAGGGGCGAGATGTAATTAAAGAAGAGCTGGTGTTAGTTGCTCAGTTTGCGATCCCATGAACTGGAACCCACCCGGCTCCTCTGTCCATGGGATTCTCCAGGCAAGAATGCTGGAGTGGGTAGCCATTCCTTTCTCCAGGAGATCTTCCCAACCCAGGGAGCAAACCCGGGTCTCCTGCACTGCAGGTAAATTCCTTCCCGTCTCAGCCACCAGGGAGGCCTACAGGCAAGCCAAGTGCTACCTGAGTTAACCCATGTGGACCAGTGGCTAGAACTTCTGCCCATCTTACACTGCCACCCTCATTCCACTTCCACCGCCACGCCCCCTGGCTGGCAGGATACATTCTTTTTAAAAATAATATCTAGAGAAAAACAATCAACTATTTCTGTGAGTGACAAAGTGTCCAGGGGACTAAGAATAGGCTATGAGCTGTTAAGTGTTATGTGAGGTTAGACCTTGAAGGTGTTAAGGGCGGCACTGTATTATCTATATTTATCCTGAGATAAGGACTAAAGGAATATTTCTGTTGCATTAGGAAAGGGGAGTTTCCCAGATCTGGAAGAAGCTGAGGCACCTAGACTTTCAAAGAGGGAAGGTTGCATGGAGGGACAGCTGTGTGAACGCGATTATAGAGTCCTTTCTAGGAGGACAGACCAGAGTGGGGGCCTGGGAGGGGAAGGGCCACTGGTCACCAGAGGGCAGAGAGAGAGAACAGGGAAAAGAAGAGAAACAGAAGGCGGGGAGTGGGAGGGAGCCTCCACTGCTGAGGTGACCTTCACTCCTCACACGTGTGCCTGGGATGGTCTAGTTTATCTTCTGTCGACAGACACAGACAACTAGAACGTGATCACAACACTGTCCTCATTATGCCTGGCCCACACAGCTCAGAGGGAACGATGATGTGATACTAACTTCGTTATTGTTCAGTCACTCAGCCGTGTCTGACTCTTTGCGAACCCACGGACTGCAGCACACCAGGCTTCCCTGTCCTTCACGATCTCCCGGAGTTTCCTCAAACTCATGTCCATCGAGTTGGAACCATGCTAGTCTCAAGATGACTACAGCCTGGTTTCCATATTTAGCTTCCTTGTAAAAAGGAACCTCATTCAAAAGTAAAACTAGCGGGGCGGTGGGGAGGTAGTTTCAAAGTATAGCAGGGAGCCACATACTTATTTCATTCTCAACAGTAAGAACTTCCTCTCAGTGAACTTCCCACTCTGCTTCATTTATTTAGAAGGCAAAAGGCACCAAGTCTAGTTGGACTATATAGGTACCACCAATTCTTTACGTCAAAGATCTTACAGTAAATGAAAAATGATTCCCAAAGGGAATTTTGTTCCTGCACCCAAAGATAAAAAAGAAAAATGAACCTTGGCTCAGTTGGTAAAGAATCTGCCTGCAATGCAGGAGACCTGGGTTCAATCCCTGGGTTGGGAAGATCCCCTGGAGGACAGCATAGCTACCCACCACAGTATTCTGGCCTGGAGAATCCCTTGGACAGAGGAGCCTCGCGGGCTACAGTCCATGGGGTCGCGAAGAGTTGGACACAACTGAGCAGCTAACACTTTTTTCACTTTCAGCCAAAGCAAAACAAAACTGAGAGGTAAACAGAATCACCTTTTTTTTCCCCAATGTACTCACACTTTCCATAGATAGTGATTAGCTCCAAGCTCTCCCCCACCCACCCCGCCAAAGAGAAGCAGTGTCAGAAGGGGCTGATCATAATACACCATCTCTCTAAAGTGTGCGGAGAAAGAGAGCCTGAGAACCAGTGAGAAGAAAAGCCATCTCTCAAAAGGGCGCCAATCGACCCCACATCTTGGGCTATCAAAACTGGAACAGAAGATTGGAGGCTGTCACTGTACATGGCTACAGCACAAAAAAAACCAAAAAGGAGAGGTCAAGAACCATGAGATAGTAATGTGCATGCTGGGTTATTAATAGCAAGAGAAAAGAAGAATAGAAGTGCATGCTCAGTCGTGTCTGACTCTGTGGCCCTGTGGACTGTGGCCCGCCAGGCTCTTCTGTCCATGGGATTCTCCAGGCAAGAATACTGGGGTGGGTTGCCATGCCCTCCTCCAGAGGAATCTTCCTGACTCAGGGATCGAAACCTCGTCTCTTGCATCGGCAAGCAAATTCTTTACCAACTGAACCTGCTGAGAAGCCTCTTATTAACAGAAGTAGGTTTAATTAGAGATACCCAGTGACAATGACAGTGATTACTTTTGATTACCACTAACAGTGATAATCAAAAAGTAAAATTTTAGGTGGATGCTCTAAGCTTACAGACCAGTCACTGAAGAAGGAACAAAATGATGCTCCCTCAGCCAGCAGAGGGCGCCTACCCTCAATCAATGAAAGCAGCGGCAATCCCGTCAATGCAGCAATCCTGAGAATACATTAGAGGAAGTCAAAGTCTTCACTTACCATTTGTTAGTCTATCAAATAGAAAGATATCAAAATTCCAATTTCCAACTTTTTCCAGCATACACTGAAATGAAAACCAAACATTCCTACTGTAATTTAATCTCAGTAACTTTCTCCGTCTTTTGTAGATAGTCCATAAGGAAGCTAACAAAAACAGAAAGTGGTCGACTTAAGAAATGCTAATTGTCACTTTCCTTAATTATGACCTTTCCAAACAACTCCAAAATATGTCCAAAGGGATAAACTCCATTTGAAAAACAATCAATGTTTTCTCAATTGATAAATGTATAGGCAAGGCTGGTGTTCCTTTTGACTTATTCTTATGTTCTCATGAACTGTCAAGAATGCCAATACCCATCACAGAAGTGTAGTTCACACATTGCATGGACTAGAAACTAGATTTTAAAAATCTAATAAAAGTTGTAATAGTTGAATACTTGCTACATTCCAGGTACTATTAAAAATGTTTTATTTTTTGACACATTCTTACTATTTACACCAACACTATCATGTAGGCATTGCTTTCAACCCTCATTTACAGATGGGGAAAGGGGAAAATTCATTAACTTGCTCAGCGAGTCACAGAGCTGGGTCTTAAGTCAGGCAATCAGACTCTGGAATCAGGTACCAGACACCTGTAGTATATACTACACTTCAATTATTTGTTATTTGTCTTTTTAAAACACATTCCCAATTTATTTATTAATATTCCTTAAATATCCTAATAGAATAGTCCATAGCATTTACTACATAATTTTTAGGCTGATGGTTATTTCAGCCAAGCAAATAAGCCCCACAACAATCCTAAAAATCAGACAGACATTTTTACACCATGTCTTTGTGACCTGAAAATTTTGTGGACTTTATTTTCAAGAAAAAAAATTTGTATTTTGTACCTAAAAGTTCACTGTCATATATACATATATGGCTAAATCAGCATAAGCAATACTAGGTATTACCAGTAGAAATGATAATAGTCCTAACAACCAATGACACACAGACCAATATTCTCATTTGAAAAAGCAGAACTTGTGAACATTTTTAAATTTAAAGGAAGTATGAGTGCTTTTCCATTGATTTGTTCTATCAAACAGAGAAGCAAATGTTTTCACTTTAATGTAATCGTAGACTGGGTACCCTGGCCTCATCTACACAAACCTATCTAACCCGTGAGTGTTAAGTCAAAGAATACTTTTACAAATGTTAGAAATATGAGATTATTAAAAAATCCTTATTTAGTAAAAAACAACCTCAGCCAATTTCCACCTTCATTAAGATATTTCTTTTAAACTATATATATATAAAAAAAACAATGCTCACAATCACCGAATTTTAAAAAACATTTAAATCTTCCAAATATCTCACTCATACAAGAGATCATGAAAAGTGTGACTGAAAGTCGAGACTTCTGTGCTGTTTACTTTTAAATAACTGGAAGAGAGCAACCAAGTCCCTTCTTAACTACAGTATAGAGAAATTACATCAGACAATCCATAATATTCTTTCCAGCATTAGGATCCTTGTGACCTTACAGTTTAATGTTCCACTGATCTACTTGCTATTACAATAAATGTTGTAATGCTATAATACACAAAAACATTTTCATTATTTTAGTTCCTTGGTCTGTAATAGCCTAATCATAAGTGAACAGCTGCTCTACAGGAAAAATCTATAATAAAAATTGAGTTCAACTGATTTCACATACCAAAAACAGGCTATATAAAATCAGTACCATATGGGAGAAGCAAGGTTTCATTAAACTTATGTAAGAATCAATGTTTTCTTGAAGAAAGCTATACACACCTTGGCTTGTCCATTATAATCATCATCTAAAATGTTCAGAGAATTTGAAACAGTAGTACCACGAAAAAAGCGTGAAGATCTAAGATACCGCTGGAAACTTAGTAACCGTCTGATATTCCTTGCAGACACAGAAACTTCAATTTCAGATTGAGCTGAAATGAAAGGAGTAAAAAGGTGAGTAGAGTAAGTCAAAACTGCACATAACCTATTAAGGGCCCCTTCTAATTACATACAAATATTTCTTAAAATTGATCAACTGTCATGCCACATTTCTAGGAAAGAAGTAGTACTTTATTTGATTTTCAATTAAACAGCTAAGAATCAAGGGGTAAATGACCAATTTTATCAGCATTTAGAAATACAATCAGGAGTGTGGTTGGATTAATCATCAGTTTTTTCTTTTTTTAAACTTCCAAGAATGATCAACTCTCCCTCTATTGCTTCAATATACTATACAAACACTACGGAGCAGGGAAGATAAAACCTAGTTTCAAATTATCCTTCATATTGAGAAACCAGGTCCCCAGTTACATATGACACTTAGAACTCTAACATCTCAAATCCTAACGAAGTATCATCTCAAATTTCTTTATGATAACTTTATTTAGGGTTAAAGGAGATGGAATAGAGAAGGACGTGGCTTGGATACTGACACGTCTTCTTTCCATGAGTCTAACCGTCATGTTTCCCTGTGGTGTGAGACGGAATCAAAGTTTCTGGGGCACCAGAAAAAATAACAGACTTTGGTTAAAAGCTATCTTGTAGGGAATGAAGTCTTCGAAGTCTAGAAACTAACTAAATTCAGCAAAATGTTCACAATATAAAACATGAAGATGAAGGCTAAGGATCAACAAGTCAGCATCCTCATCTTAACTTCCATTAACTCTCCAAAGGTTGAGTGACAGGCAATCAAACACATTCTCGTCTGTCCCATCACTAACTCTTCTATCAACCTCTATCACCCAGTGTTATCTACAAAATAATGGCAATGATATCTAATTCAAACAGTGTTGGATTAAATGAGATAATATATACATAGGTCAGATATATAATAGGTTTCAAAGAAATGGTGCCAGTGAAGATGGTGATAAAATTGATGTTGATGCCGCTGCTTAAGAGGTAGGTGTGCCTCTTGGTCGGAGAAGGCAATGGCACCCCACTCCAGTACTCTTGTCTGGAAAATCCCATGGATAGAGGAGCCTGGTGGGCTGCAGTCCATGGGGTCGCTAAGAGTCAGGCACAACTAAGTGACTTCACTTTCACGTTTCATTTTCATGCACTGGAGAAGGAAATGGCAACCCACTCCAGTGTTCTTGCCTGGAGAATCTCAGGGACTGGAGAGCCTGGTGGGCTGCCGTCTATGGGGTCGCACAGAGTCGGACACGACTGAAGCGATTTAGCAGCAGCAGAACAATTGTGGAGTTACCATTTGATCTTTAGCAACATGACTAACATAAAAAGGATTGGAACCAAAGTGGAAACACTATTAAATATCAAGTGATTATGTTTGAACTAGAATTAGTATGTTTGAGAAAAGAGGTTAGTTTAAGTTCAGAAAACGTTCCACGTGCTTTAAAAAAAAAAAAGTATCTCATTTAGCCCTCTACATTGTCAAAACATGACAATTATTATCTTCCACTTTATACATGAAAACACTGAATCTACACGAGATTATATATAAGGTCACACAGCCAATACAGGGTGACAACTAGATTTTAAAACACAGATCTGCTTACAAATCCTGTGTCCACAGTATTACTCACAAATTTCTTACTTCAAATCTACCATATGGTAGATTTTTACCATTTGGTTTATTGACAGTTTATGATAAAATTCTGCATACACCATCATTCAAAATTGTCCTTATTTCGATGGAAGTATGTACAAAAATAAAGACAGAGGGGGAAAAGCTAACATACAGTATTTAACGTGACCCTTCTAACGTTATTCCCAGAAAAGACTGGACCTGGAAGGGACAGAGTGGAATGACATGAACACATGGGGACCAGATGAGATCTAATTAATACTAGCATTGCCAACTCTATTTGCACTTTACAGTTTTACAAGAGTACGTTCACATCTGTGATCCCGTTTAGTAACAACAACAATTCTGTGAAGATGGCAAAGATTATCATCCCCATTTTACAAATATAACCCCAGAAACCAATTGTAGAAATGCTACATAATTAATGCATTAGAGCCAATACATTTAAGAAATCTTATAAAAAATGCTGCAGAAAACACACATTCTAAAAAGTAATCCAAAAGAGTTCAAGGTCACAAGCAAGACTTTATGAGCATTCCCTTTTATTCAGCATCTTAAATCACAGAGAAAGTAACAGTTTCATCACTGGCAATCACTTTGCATCCAGAACTGATAGAAGGATCACTGCTCCCAAATTACGCATCCTTGAAGTAAACCTGAGAGTCTCTTTGGGAGGATAATTACATAAGGTCCAAAAATTGAATGAGCCTCCTTTGAAGAGCCCAATCCACACTGTGCTAAGTGCGTGCAACAACACGCTAGGATTTGCACCATCAATGTAAAGACAGCTGGCACCGTCCAGGAGAAAGGGCTCTGAGACCATGGCTGGACCTCTCTCTGCCTTTACTCCTGTTTTCTAGGTGACTTCTCACAAGTCACAGCTTCTTGATGTCTCACTTCCCTCAACTGGAAAAAGAAAACACCAAAAAAACCCAAAAAAACCCAGAAAGCTAACTATGATTCATGTCTTTTTTTCCCTACAGAGCCCTGAAGTTGGAACTCATTATCAAGAATTCTGTTTTGACCATATTGAGCATGAATATTAGATATCAGCTCAAGGGGAAAAGCTCACTCATCATAGGAGCCCAATGCCTTCCAGCAAGATTAGGCCCACAAGTAACATTTACAACAGGGTAAGAAACAAGACCTTCACTTAATGACAGAACCAGCTCTAACAATTACTGATTATTTCACATACAGTCTATGAAAGGCTGGAGTAGCTGTCCAAACGAAATGGCAAATCATCCAGTGGAAAGAATTTTCTTCACCTAGTGGGCAAGAAGCCAATACCTAAGATTACATTCTAGAAAGAAGAGAAAATTCCATGAGACTCTGCAGAGATGGCAATGCAAAGTACCTCAAAGCTTTGCCTGAGACTTAATAGAGGACCAGATTGGGAGACGTAGTAGTATTTTTCTTTTTCATTTACGTTTTTTCAAATGTACTGCACTCATGTTTTAAATATAAAAATCAAGGAGGGAAAGAGGGAGGGAGAAAAGAACACAGCAATAAAACCTTACCCCTACCCCGTTCTCGATCCAATCAACTGCAAGACTCTCCCCTAAAATGATCATTTTTTTTGTCTGAAAAGTTTTGTGAGTATGCTTCCTGAGTTTTTGGATCAAACATATGGAAACACTGTTATATATCATGTTTCTACTTCTTTTATGTAAATGGTAGCATATTATACTTGTGTTCTGTACCTTGTCTTTACATTTTTCTTAAAGCTCTTTCCCTATCAGTACAGAGACCATCCTCATTTTGAGGCTATAAAGCATTCCACCATATGGACAGACCATAATCTATCTAGCCAATCCTCTACTGAAGGACATTGCTACAACTCCACCAGTGAAAAAACACCTCTGTTTTACTAAGTATACCTAAGTTTCTATGACTGTTTTGTCTACTACCTTAGATGTCACCTTTTAATGCTGTGTTCTTACATTCATATCCCCTCTTCTTTCCCTTTTCCTCTTCCAATGTCTGTTAGTTGTCAGAGTGCCCCCCCGCCCTTCATTCCAACCCCCATTTTCATTTCAGTTCAACTCTGGAATTAAATACTCAGGTCCTGTTACCATGGCTTCCCCGGTTTCTTTTTCTTTGGGTTTCAACAACTGGCTTTTTGTTTTCTGATTTTTATCAGATTATAGTTGCTTTGCAATATTATGTTTAGTTTCTGCTGTACAGCAAAATGAATCAGTTATATATACACATATATCCCTTCTTTTTTAGATTTCCTTCCCATTTAGGTCACCACAGAATACTGAGTAGAGTTCCCTGACCTATACAATAGGTTTTCATTAGTTATCTATTTTATACAGTGTGTTAAGTCACTCAGTTCTATCCGACTCTTGGCAACCTCATGGACTGCAGCCCACCAGGCTCCTCTGTCCATGGAATTCTCCAGGCACGAATACCAGAATGGGGTGCCATTCCCTTCTCCAAGCGTTCTTCCCGACCCAGGAAATAAATCCGGGTCTCCCACATTGCAGGCAGATTGTTTAGTGAGCCACCAGGGAACCCCTTTATACATAGCATCAATAGTTTGTGTGTATGTATATATGTGTGTATGTGTATATATATATATGTATATGTATATACATATATATATAAACCCCAAACTCCCAATTCATCCCCTCACTTCCACCCTTCCATCCATAACTTTGTTCTCTACATCTGTCTCTATTTCTGCCTTGCAAATAAACCCATCTGTACCATTTTTCTAGATTCCACATTTAAGTTCTATTATACGATCTTTGTTTCTCTCTTTCTGACTTAATTTCACTCCTTATGACAGTCTCTAGGTCTATCCATGCATGTGCAAACGGCACTGTTTTGATCTTTTTTATGGCTGAGTAACACTCCACTGTTCACGTGCACCACATGTTCACTCTCCTGTGACTTCACTGAGCTTCTTGGACGTGTATATCCACGTCGCCATCAGGAAGTTTTCCACCATTCAAACAGTTTTTTCTGCCCTCTCTCTTCTTTCTCCTGCTGGACCTCCTATGAGTCACATGTGGTACACATGGGGATTCCTCAACGGGTTTCTTGTGGAAGGAATTTTTCTTTTCCTTTCTGCTTCTCACCCTGATTATTTCAATGTTCTTATTGTCAAGTTTGCTGATTTATTCTTCTGCTGTTGAATCCCTCTAGTGAATTTCTCTTTTCAGTTATCATACTTATCAGCTCCAGAACTTGTTGGGCTCTTTTTTATAATTCCTACTTACTGAGATCTGGATTTTGTTCGCACAGCGCCTTCCCGATTTCCTCTCATTCTCGCCCCTGGTCTGCTTTAGCTCACTGAGCATTAAAGACAGTTGAGTAACCTCTTGGTTAGCAGTTCCCATGTGTGGGCTTCCTCAGGGTGGCTGTTGTGAGGCTGTTGTGATGTTCCTTTGTCATATGTCTGGGTCACAGTTTCCAGCTTTTTATGTTCTGTAGTTTTTCACTGAGAACTGGACATTGTGCGAATTATACTTGGGGAACTGGAAATCTACTCTCTCACTCTTTCAGGACTGTTTATTTTTACTTGTTGTGGGCTGAAGCCAACTGATTTGTGATTTTTCCAAACTGGCCTTTGTGTATCTATTTGACTTTGTTTACTCCTTGGTGTGTGTGGTCACTGAAGCTCCTATTAAAGTATCGCTGAAGTCAGCTGGTGACCCAACACAGATTTCCTTAAATGTCTGGTTCCAAAGGCCAGGGGGTAGGAGCAGTACCGATTCCTTAACTCTTCTGGTAGATGCTGCTGGCCGAGGCCTCTGCAGCTGAAAAGGGATGAAACCCAGGCAAACATCAGTGCCCATGCCTCGGAATCTGCCAGACTGATGTAAAGACCCAACTCCAAATTTTTGGAGGACTAGATCCCCACTGCCCACCCCGGCTTCACTAAGCCACGGCCGGAACAGCGTTCCCACAGGCGGAGGGGCTGAGGGCTGAGTGACAATCGTGGGTCTGTGTTCCACACACTGCCCAGCCGCCAAAGAGCAGCAGCTCTCCCTCAGCAAGCAGTCGTCGCCAGTGTCCAGCCAGCGCCTGGAGTCCTGAAACAGGGAATTCTGCCCATCCCCACTCCCTTTAAAGTAGTTGTTTTGATGGAGCGATCAACCCCGGAGCTTCCTACCCTGTTATTCTGAGGCACATCGTCACTTTCTTTTAAAAGGTATGTTTTTCCTGGTCCTTTCTGGGAGGAGCTGCCCTAAGCCTTCTCCTCTGCTCAACCTGGTTTTGAGAATGGGGACAAGCTACACGGGAAGGCTTAGTGGCCCAGAAACAACAGCTATCAATAGCCTGGCCCTCAACGTAGTTTTCAATAAACTCTTTCCTATATACATGTATACATAAAGTTTCTCTTTCATCACACATAGTTCACAGTTTTTTTAACTTACTAATTCATGAATATCTATTCAAGTCAGTAAATGGAATTTACATGGGCCATTTTTACTAGCCAAATATAAAGTATGGAAATCATCATCATTTACTAAATCTTTTTGCTGTTCCTAACTTTCACATTTCTTACCAGCAATTCTGTAATAACCATTCTTAGGACTAAATCTTGGCGCCCACCATGACTCCCTTAGGAAAAAACCCTCAGAAGGAGAGCAAGCACACGGGAGCACGGTTCAACGGAGAATAGGTTTTCTAAAAGAAAACGACAGAGACATTTCCAGAACTGTCCTGGGATAGCTTCCAAAGGACGATGGAAGAAAAGGGAGTCAGTAACTGTAAATCACGGATGAACCATGATGAGCTCATTTTAAGGTGGAAAATTTTAGTTTCTTCAGGTTTGCTTCGCCCACCCTATCCTTCCTCCACACACAGATACATACTGATTCCCTATAGTAAGTAAGAATTAAGTTTCTATATAGAAACAGACAAGTAGAGGCCACTATGGAGAAGACATCAAGTTGAATGAGCAGCATCATTTAGGAATGGAAAAAAAGAGGACACATGGGGAACTGCGGACAAGAAAGAGTGATTGGGGATGTCCCTGGTGGGCCAGTGACTAAGACTGCACGCTCCCAATGCAGGGGTCACAGGTTCAATCCCTGGCCAGGGAACTAAGACCCTGCATGCCAGTTGCGCGGCGTGGGCAAAAACAAATGCACAAGAAAAAATATACATACATTATTAATATATTATATATACATTTTTAAAGAAGGGTGATCATGAGAACTTAACTAGTACTTCCATTCAGACAATTACTAAAAAAGCTCACCCACACCACATTACATAAAATCTGACCCTATTGCCAGTATTCTCATGAACTTATTTCGTGACATGAGACATGCTATTATTTATTTCACAGCATAACAGACAACAGATTAAAGGTGTCTTTGTTAAAGCCCAGCTTCCACCGGGCTAGGACTATTTAAGTCCTAGGCTTGTTCTAGTTTACATGGTTACCTACATTCCAGTCCAGCTTAGAAAGCCGACAAGGCTCAGTGACTTAATCAAGTTACTATTAAGAACTGTTGGCGCTGCTGGTTCTCTTTTAAAATATCACATTACCTCACTGTGTGACCACAGACAAACTAATCAACCTTCACCAAAACTAAATGAGCCTTGTTACTTAATGATCGTGGGAGTTACTTCCAGTCACCCACCCTTGGCTTCTCGGAGCCAGCAGTGAAACGTGGGATAGCAGTAAATTTAGAAGCTGTGCTTTTCTCTTGCTTTTCTCCTTCAGACTAGAAAGCGGACTGAAAAAAGAAATCTAGGCAATAGGTTAGGGAAACAGACAGGCTGGAAATTGACATACCTTGAGCAGTATCATGCCCAGGACCCCCACAGACCCTCTTTAACGGCACGGCAGAGCCATCACCGGCAGTTAAGTTATTAGACCAAAGAGATTTTTCACAGAAAAAGCTTTTGGATTTTGAGACTTGATCACTACCTGCTTTAATTGTCCACAAGAGGGCGCTCTGCAGTCACGATTATCTGCTACCTTAACACCATGACAATCATTTAGATGCATGTTAGCATGAGTTCCCCTTGGAAATTTTTTTTAAATTCAGTGCTGCAAGGTTTTAACTCTAGACTAAATCAAGGTCATACTGAATGATAATTGAGTAAAAAAATCATACTACGTTCTAATCTCTCTGCTGCTGTTGCTAAGTCGCTTCAGTCGTGTCTGACTCTGTGCGACCCCATAGACGGCAGCCCACCAGGCTCCGCCGCCCCTGGCATTCTCCAGGCAAGAATACTGGAGTGGGTTGCCATTTCCTTCTCCAATGCATGAAAGTGAAACGTGAAAGTGAAGTCACTCAGTCGTGTCCGACTCTTTGCTACTCCATGGACGGCAGCCCACCAGGCTCCTCCATCCATCGGATTTGCCAGGCAAGAGTACTACAGTGGGATGCCATGGCTTTAATTTTCCTTAAAAAAAAAAAAAAACAGGAGCCATATCAGGAAGCCTACTGTTAAATACTGAATAAATACACTTAGTTACATCTAAATTCAAGTTTTCTTGGAAGAATTTTTACATGCAGCATGCATGGACAAAGGGGGAAAGCAGAGGTGCTGAGAATACTGAGCGGTAGTGCAGCAAGGCGAATAAACACACGCGCTCTGGAGTCATACACCTGGGTTTGAATCCCAGGTCTGCCACTTCTACTAGTTTTGTGACATCAGGAATGTCATTTAAGTTACAGAACTGAACCTCAGTTTAATTACAAATGATGGAACAGCCATCTTTGCAGGTTGAACAAATACTGGCTAAAAGAAGAGACACTATATTTGCAGTTTCAAATTTCAAATGTAATTTCAAATTTCCTATTTCCTTGTAAATAGGAAAGTAACGACCAGGCAGTACAGTATGAAAGAGAGTAAGAAAAACAATATAGCAACAACAAAGTCCTTGTTTAGTCATTAAGTCGTGTCTGACTCTGGAACTCCATGAACTGCAGCGAAGCCAGGCTTCCTTGCCATAGCTGAGGGAAACGCCATGCAACAACTTCCATTCTTAAAGGGAAGAAGCGGTAAAAAGGGTGTGAGTTTGCGTGGGAGTTACTGTATACTAAAGACTTAGATAATCCAAGACAATAAAATCAGTATGACATAAGCTTTTAAGCCCAAAATAAACATAGAAACAGATGTTCTTTCTGTTCACATCACTAAGTATCAAAAAAGTACCCAAGTCTAACAGGGCCCTGTTCAGTTCAGTCGCTCAGTCGTGTCCGACTCTTTGTGACCCCATGAATCACAGCACGCCAGGCCTCCCTGTCCATCACCATCTCCCGCAGTCCAGTCAGAGTCATGTTCATCCAGTCCGTGATGCCATCCAGCCATCTCATCCTCGGTCGTCCCCTTCTCCTCCTGTCCCCAATCCCTCCCAGCATCAGAGTCCTTTCCAATGAGTCAACTCTTTGCATGAGGTGGCCAAAGTACTGGAGTTTCAGCTTTAGCATCATTTCTTCCAAAGAAATCCCAGGGTCGATCTCCTTCAGAATGGACTGGTTGGATCTCCTTGCAGTCCAAGGGACTCTCAAGAGTCTTCTCCAACTCCACAGTTCAAAAGCATCAATTCTTCGGCACTCAGCCTTCTTCACAGTCCAACTTTCACATCCATACATGACCACAGGAAAAACCATAGCCTTGACTAGACGGACCTTAGTCGGCAAAGTAATGTCTCTGCTTTTGAATATACTATCTAGGTTGGTCAGAACTTTTCTTCCAAGGAGTAAGCGTCTTTTAATTTCATGGCTGTAGTCATCATCTGCAGTGATTTTGGAGCCAAATTTAAAAATTATTATAAATTATTTATAATCTTGTATTTGACAAGAACACTGATATAGTTTACAATTATGTTGTGAAAGTAAAATTATTAAAAGTATATAATCTGATGGCTTAACAAAAGAATTTGTAGAAAAGTAAGCCAGAAAAATTTTATGCTAAATGAAGACACAATTTAAAAGTCTTATTGATTATTTTATTGTATAAAATTATCCCTGATAGTGAAATTGGTAAAGAATTCACCAGCAGTGCAGGAGACCCTGGTTCGATCTCTGGGTTGGTAAGATCCCGTGGAGAAGAGAAAGGTTACCCACTCCAGTATTCTGGCCTGGAGAATTCCATGGACTGCAGAGGCCATGGGGTCGCAAAGAGTCAGACATAACTGAGTGACATTCACTTTCATAAAATAAAATATATTTTATATTTTTATGCTTCTGTTTTTCATGTATCACTGTTATTCCCTCATGTTACATAAGTAATAACATATTTTAAAGATAAAAATTTTGAATTCTGGTATTTCTAATGGAACTGTATTCCTGGGTTTTGGACAAGGGACATACATTTTCATTTTGCTCTGAGTCCTGCAAATGATATAGCTAACCCTGGTTTGAACACTATGATTTGGATTCTGTACCCTTCTCTTCCACACCTCCACTCTCACAGACTTGGAGCCTGTCTCCCTCTCTTGCCTCCTAATTTTGCACCTTCATGATTCACTCCAGCCAGCTGATTGAGTCACAGCCTGTTATTCTAGCTGTAATGGCATATTTGCAATTTTTTGAACATTTACCACTTGCTAAATCCTTTACATATAGTATCACCACATTCACTCTGCAAGATAGGTATCTTAGCTTAATTTTATATTCAGGGACGTTAAGGTTTAAAGTGATTAAATGTTTTCTAATGCTTAAGAATGAGCTGAATTCTGAAGAAGAGTGCTGAAGAATTGATGCTTTTGAATTATGGTGTTGGAGAAGACTCTTGAGAGTCCCTTGGACAGCAAGGAGATAAAACCAGTCTATCCTAAAGGAAAAGAGTCCTGAATATTTGTTGGAATGGCTGATGTTGAAGCTGAAACTCCAACACTTTGGCCACCTGATGCGAAGGGCCAACTCATTGGAAAGACCCTCACACTGTGAAAGATTGAGGCAGGAGGAGAAGGGGACAACAGAGGATGAGATGGTTGCATGGCATCACTGACTCAATGAACATGAGTTTGAGCAAACTCCAGGAGATACTGAAGGACAGGTAAGCCTGGTGTGCTGCTGTCCATGGGCTCCCAAAGACTCTAACTGAGCAACTGATCAGCAATGATGATGTCACACAGCCCACTGATGTTTGAAATCTACCAGTAACATGACAAGAACATTATATTCCAGTTTCTTTGTTTTTTTGTATATAGAATGATGGTTCAGTTCAGTTCAGTTCAGTTGCTCAGTCATGTCCAACTCTTTGCGACCCCATGAATCGCAGCATGCCAGGGCTCTCTGTTCATCACAATCTCCCGGAGTTCACTCAGACTCACGTCCATCGAGTCTGTGATGCCATCCAGCCATCTCATCCTCGGTTGTCAAGTAGCTCATAAGTGATGATCTGTTTCTTCCAGAATCCTTCTCCTCTACTTCACTGAGTTTCTTTCCTAAAGCCTTCCTTGTCCTTTAACATCAGCCATACCTCCAGATGCTCTTGTCACATCACTGAGATTCTACCAGGTTCATCCAAAATATATTTCCCACTTTTTCCTTAGAGTAAATGCCTTGCTATTTCCTAAGATGCAGCACAAATATGGGCCTCCTAGAAATGGGAATCTTTCAACATTGTTGGTGGGGATGTACCTTGGTGCAACCATTATGGAGAAGACTATGGAGGATTTTAAAAGCTAAAAATAGAACAAACATGTGACCAGCAATCCCAGTGCAGATATCCAGGGGCAGGGGGGCAGGGAAAGCTAATAAAAAAAGATACATGTAATATCATGTTCATAGCAGCACTATTTACAATAGTCAAGATGTGGAAACGATGTAAATATCTATCAACAGATGAATGGATAGAGAAGATATGGTATATATATTATATTTAATGGAATACTACTCAGCCATAAAAAAGAATGAAATAATGCCATTTGAAGTAATATGGATGAACCTAGAAATTATCATATTAAGTGAAATAAGAAAGACAAATCACATGATATAATTAATATGTGAAATCTAAAAAAGTGATACAAATGAACTTATTTACAAGCAGAAATAGACCACACAGACAGAGAAAACAAACTAATGGTTACCAAAAGGGAAGGGGAGAGAGGGCAGTGATAAATTAGGAATTTGGCATTAACAGATACACATTGCTATATATAAAACAGATAAAGAATAATGACTTATAGCACAGGGAATTATACACAATATCTTGTAATAATCTATAATGGAAAAGAATCTAAAAATAAATATATGTATCAGTTAAGTTCAGTCGCTCAGTTGTGTCCGACTCTTTGCGATCTCATGAACTGCAGCACACCGGCCTCCCTGTCCATCACCACGCCCAGAGTTCATTTCACACTCATGTCCATCGAGTGAGTGATGCCATCCAGCCATCTCACCCTCTGCTGTCCCCTTCTCCTCCTGCCCCCAATCCCTTCTAGCATCAGACTCCTTTCCAATGAGTCATCTCTTCGCATGAGGTGGCCAGACTACTGGAGTTTCAGCTTTAGCATCATTCCTTCCAAAGAAATCCCAGGGCTGATCTTCAGAATGAACTGGATGGATCTCCTTGCAGTCCAAGGGACTCTCAAGAGTCTTCTCCAACACCACAGTTCAAAAGCATCAGTTCTTCAGTGCTCAGCCTTCTTCACAGTCCAACTCTCACATCCATACATGACCACAGGAAAAACCATAGCCTTGACTAGATGGACCTTAGTCATCTAAGTAATGTCTCTGCTTTTGAATATGCTGTCTAGGTTGGTCATAACTTTCCTTCCAAGGAGTAAGCATCTTTTAACTTCATGGCTGCAGTCACCATCTGCAGTGATTTTGGAGGCCCCCCAAAATAAAGTCTGACACTGTTTCCAATGTTTCCCCATCTATTTCCCATGAAGTGATGGGACTGGATGCCATGATCTTCGTTTTCTGAATGTTGAGCTTTAAGCCAACTTTTTCACTCTCCTCTTTCACTTTCATCAAGAGGCCTTTTAGCTCCTCTTCACTTTCTGCCATAAGGGTGGTGTCATCTGCATATCTGACATTATTGATATTTCTCCTGGTAATCTTGATTCTAGCTTGTGTTTCTTCTAGTCCAGCATTTCTCATGATGTACTCTGCATATAGTTAAATAAGCAGGGTGACAATATACAGCCTTGACATTCTTCTTTTCCTATTTGAAGCCAGTCTGTTGTTCCATGTCCAGTTCTAACTGTTGCTTTCTGTTTTTCTGGAACTCTCTTGCTTTTTCCATGATCCAGCGGATGTTGGCAATTTGATCTCTGGTTCCTCTGCCTTTTCTAAAACCAGCTTGAACATCAGGAAGTTCACGGTTCACAAACTGCTAAAGCCTGGCTTGGAGAATTTTGAGCATTACTTTACTAGCATGTGAGATGAGTGCAATTGTGTGGTAGTTTGAGCATTCTTTGGCATTGTCTTTCTTTGGGATTGGAATAAACACTGACCTTTTCCAGTCCTGAGGCCACTGATGAGTTTTCCAAATTTTGCTGGCATATTGAGTACAGCACTTTCAGAGCATCATCCTTCAGGATTTGAAATAGCTCAACTGGAATTCCATCAT
>SJYC01074920.1:0-10378 GCA_006408675.1 Madoqua kirkii | reverse complement strand
TTGGCAATTTGATCTCTGGTTCCTCTGCCTTTTCTAAAATCAGCTTGAACATCAGGAAGTTCACGGTTCACATATTGCTGAAGCCCGGCTTGGGGAATTTTGAGCATTAGGAAGTAGCAGACACACAGATTGGAATGTGCAGATTGGAAATAGGTGATTTTTGCAGGACATTGGGTTCATGTGTATATTTAATAAGCTGCTCATGGGGTTCTCCTGATCAGAGCCTGTGGGACTTTTCTTTCCACCATAAGCTAGTGAGATATTCAGTGTTAAGGGCTGCCCCCTTGGGTGACCTTCCTGGGGTGAGGTGACCCATGTAGGACCGACCGTGTTTCATGTGAGTGCAGACTTGAGGCCACCTTGTGCTATTTTTCTTAGGCTTATTTTCCCCTCCCTTTAGTTCCATTTTGTTTGTGATACTAAAAGTGCTTATGGGAAAAAGAGATCTCCTGGCTGGCGGGTCTCCTTTGTGGAGTGTAACTGGATGGGCACATGGAGAGATGGGGAGAGAGGGCTCCACGTCCCAGGTGGGCTGCTTTGGCGTGACCAGGTGAGTACACACCTGCGTACCCTAAAGGAAAGGTTGTGACCCAAGTGCTGAGAAGCTCACCGTGCTGAGGCTGACCCAAGTGCTGAGAAGCCCACCATGCTGAGGCTGACCCAAGTGCTGAGAAGCCCACCGTGCTGAGGCTGCTTTAGCGAGCATGGTTCATCTGTTATGACACTGTCCCCACAAATGCATTTCTGTAAACTCCGGCTGCATTCATGGTATGGAGTAGCCATGTGTGTACTGGATAAGAGTCAGCCAGCTGCCCGAGTTGGAATCTCGGTGCTGATACGACTAGCTGTATAGCCTTGGGCTAGTTACTTAACCTCTCTGGACTTTGGTTTTCTCATCTGAAAAAATGAGGACTGTGACACCCATCTCTTAAACTGTGTGCAAATTAGGGGAGTTAATATGTCTCAAAAAAGTGTAGAAGCGCTTCCCTGAGTTTTTAGCACCCAGAAGGAATTCAGCGACATTTTTAATATTATATCATCCTTAGTGGGAGTTTCCATTTGTTGAGCACGTGCTGTAAGTCAGACAGGGATCTTCATTTTCCTAATGTGTTTTTTGTTTAATTCTCTCCACAGCCCTGCATTAGCAGGTAGTCTTGTTCCTAGTTTAGAAGGACGCCACTGAGACTCTGGTTAAGACTTTATCTGGGGTCTCTCAACTGGTAGTTGAGGATGACAGACTTGAAAGCTGCATCAGATTCTGTGTTCACTGAATGTCACACCTCTGCCCAGCGAGACCCCATGACTGGGGAGAGAGGGTGGAAGCCTCATTAAGTGAACAAGCATACATTACAGCTGTTTGTGTGTGTGTATGTATACATATGATTTCTCATTTATTTTGTTTTAAAGATGATCAGTTGTATCATGCTTGGTTGAAAATATTTGCTGAATTTGGACTTTGAGGCAATCAAAATGTTTAAATCTCAAGTATCTATTTTCTCGCTTTGGATGAAATGTGGAACTCAGACCCGAACCATTTTGGTTTCTCTGTTAAGGAATATTTGCTTAATCTGTCCAAATAAGTCATAAGCATCTTGGAAAGGGGTGGGGGATTTATACATTATATACTTTTGGATCCCTTAGTTTCAGTAAATACTTTGTTTGAGAACATCTGTATTAAACGAGATACAGAGAGGAAAAAGTTATTTTAGTTAATGTAGGCATAAGTACTAATGGGAACTTGCACACGGCAAGTTGCCGCAATGGCCTCACTTGAAGGATAGTAGGAGGGGAGTGGGTTCTGAGATATTTTTCTTTATTAAAATAAATACACAGTTCTCTTTTTAAATATTTACTGAATTATGGTTGCCCAAGTTGCAAAGTTATGTGTAGCTAGTACAATTATTGAAACCGAAATTTTCAAACAAAAAAGACAGGTCTCCTTCCTTTCCTCTCCTCCTCCTGTGTTGGAGGTAAGTGATGATCCAGCCTGGTAGGCATCCTGCTCTGTGAATACACAGAAATAGAAACACATGCACTCACGGGACAGTAGACGTTTCTTTTCATTTTTAGATCATTTTCTTTTTGCAATTGAACCCTGCTTGTTCTCCAGTTTGCTTTCTTTACCTGTGTGTCGTGCACAGGTCTCCAGGAGGTAACACAGATGATGTTTATTACAACTGTAATAAACACATCCTGTGTCATCACATGGATGTGACCCCAGCTTATTCAAAGCTACATGTATCGATGTATTTTCCCAATGTTTTTACATTTTTGGACCTACCGACATTGCTGTGATTACATCCCTGTGGATCTTCCCTTTGGACCTGATACAGTAAGTCCTCCACATACGAACCCTCAAGTCTCAGACTTTCAAAGATTCAAACGTGCCCCTGTGTGCCAGATGTTGTGCAGTACTACTGCCTTCTCAAGGTTCTGTACTGTAAGATGATAACTGTTTATTTTTTGTGTTAGTTTTTATGTGTTATTTGTGTGAAAAGTATTATAAACCTGTTAAAGTACAGTACTGTGTAGCCAATTGTGTTAGTTGGGTACTTTGGCTAACTTTATCAAACTTATAAACAACCTGGACTACAAACATGTTCTCAGTAGAGAACGCATTCATACTGTATTTGGACTTTAAAAAGCTGAATGTGTGCTGTACATTCATACAATTTTAATGTTTTATTTTCCACAATGAGAAAATGTTTCTTTGTGATCAGAGATAAAATTTCACATAAAAGATACAGATCATACATTGATCATACATTGAGACCCACACCAGACACGCCACACCAACTTCATGGCTGGTATGGGAAGACATAGCTTCTAGATGCGGAGCCACATTAATTCAAAGACTAAAGTAACATAATGAAGAGAAACTAAAGAGCCTCTTGATGAAAGTGAAAGAGGAGAGTGAAAAAGTCGGCTTAAAACTCAGCATTCAAAACATTAAGGTCATGGCATCCAGTCCCATCACTTCATGGCAAATAGATGGGGAAACAGTGGAAACAGTGACAGACTTTTATTTTGGGGGCTCCAAAATCACTGCAGATGGTGACTGCAGCCATGAAATTAGAAGATGCTTGTTCCTTGGAAGAAAAGCAATGACCAACTTAGCATATTAAAAAGCAGAGACATTACTTTGCTGACAAAGGTCCATCTAGTCAAAGCTATGGTTTTTCTGTAGTCATGTATGGATGTGAGAGTTGGACTATAAAGAAAGCTAAGGGCCAAAGAATTAATGCTTTTGAACTGTGGTGTTGGAAAAGACTCTTAAGAGTCCCTTGGACTGCAAGGAGATCAAACCAGTCCATCTTAAAGGAAATCCGTCCTGAATATTCATTGGAAGGACTGATGCTAAAGCTGAAACTCCAATACTTTGGCCACCTGATGTGAAGTGCTGACTCACTGGAAAAGACCCTGATGCTAGGAGGGATTGAAGGCAGGAAGAGAAGGGGATAACAGAGGATGAGATGGTTGGATGGCATCATAACTTGATAGACACGAGTTTGCAAAAGCTCAAGGAGTTGGTGATGGACAGAGAAGCCTGGCATGCTGCAGTCCATGGGGTCACAAAGTTGGACACAACTGAGCAACTGAACTGAAAGTAACATAACTAAGTTCATTGGTGATATTGTGGGATTCTGTAGTAAAAGATAATATTTAAGGACATGTGATCATGGCATGGGGAGTGTTTTTGTTTTAAAAAGAGGAAAAACTGGTAAACACACAGAGAAAATCATCAGTTCTCTTTGCCTACTTAGCTGCCTGAGAAAAAAACAAAGCCACCTAGAAATACACATGTGCACATACTCATTCATGTATGTATACACATTCTTTGTACAGAGTAGAGTCCCAAAGAAATATTACATATGCTCTTGCATAGACCTGTTTGTCTGTGTTCAGGCATATGTATGAACTTGAAATTTTATATTTGGGCAACCTCAGACCCCAGAATTCATTCACTACTCTACACACACAAAAAAAGGCATTTTACTAAAATCAATTGCTGATTGCTTCTGGTGTATTACATGGAAGGTTTGGATACTGCAAAGGTAGACATATTGTATTTGAAAATTCATTTGAAGCAAATTTTATGGCTGTGAAGTAAGGTAGAATTCAAGTCAGTCTCTGGAAAAATAGCAGCAGTAACAAAACATAGTTATTTATGGAGAATCGGCACACCACAAACATGGTATACAAGGAGATCCATGTGCATTTTTTGTTTCATTTTCTTTGATCAGACTAATGAGTCTATTTTGAGTCTTAGACTGCAGGTCAAGAGATTGCCTAATAGATGAAAGGGCCATAGACGAGGCCTCAGCACTACTTGAGTAACTCCACCATTGGGTTGGGGTCCAATCAGCCGTCTTCTCTTTGTGTCACATTCTGCTGTGTAGGGAATAGTGACGTCAAAGGGTCATTTGAGTCGCTGATGAATAAGGTATCATTCAGTGAGCGATGGGAAGTGCAGGGACTGGCCCAGAGGGCCTGGGTTTAACCATGTAGCTCTCTGTTCACCAAGAACTCAAACGCTATTGTTTTTCCCATGTTCACGGATGAACAAAGAATCCTGTAGAAGAATCTTTCCTTTTTACTCACTGGTATGGAGGGTGCTCATATTCAACGGGAAAAAGCAAGATATGGCAAGGGAGACTGGCTTCTCACCAGTCACCAGAGCAGCTTGGATTCTTGGCCTCTGTTAGTTTATCTTTTAAATAAGAGGGGGAAATCACTCATATCCTTAATGCACTGATGAATTTTTAACACTTCATCGGTCAGTCTGTCTCTTTCTCACTTTAAGCTTCTTTTTGTTTGGCCTATTTTTTTTCCCTGAAACTCGATGTCATTCTCTTTCCTTTCACTTACATATTTATTCCTAAAGGAATTTTACATTTTCTTGTCCTCTGTGAAATGGGAATAATTACAGTAACTGAAGCTACTTCATAGGCATGGTTGAGGACTGTGTCGTTCAGGATCCCAGGAGTAAACAGTCAGCATACTTGAACTGTGAACTTCTAAATGTTCAAGCTGGTTTTAGAAAAGGCAGAGGAACCAGAGATCAAATTGCCAACATCTGCTGGATCATGGAAAACGCAAGAGAGTTCCAGAAAAGCATCTACTTCTGCTTTATTGACTGTGCCAAAGCCTTTGACTGTGTGGATCACAATAAACTGTGGAAAATTCTGAAAGACATGGGAATACCAGACCACCTGGCCTGCCTCTTGAGAAACCTGTATGCAGGTCAGGAAGCAACAGTTAGAACTGGACATGGAACAACAGACTGGTTCCATATGGGAAAAGGAGTACATCAAGGCTGTATAGTGTCACCCTGCTTATTTAACTTATATGCAGAGTACATCATGAGAAATGCTGGACTGGAAGAAACACAAGCTGGAATCAAGATTGCGGGGAGAAATATCAATAACCTCAGATATGCAGATGACACCACCCTTATGGCAGAAAGTGAAGAGGAACTAAAAGATCTCTTGATGAAAGTGAAAGAGGAGAGTGAAAAAGTTGGCCTAAAGCTCAACATTTAGAAAACGAAGATCATGGCATCTGGTCCCATCACTTCATGGCAAATAGATGGGAAAACAGTGGCTGACTTCATTTTGGGGGGCTCCAAAATCACTGCAGATGGTGATTGCAGCCATGAAATTAAAAAGACGCTTACTCCTTGGAAGGAAAGTTATGACCAACCTAGACAGCATATTCAAAAGCAGAGACATTACTTTGTCAACAAAGGTCCATCTAGTCTTGGACTACAAGGAGATCCAACCAGTCCATCCTAAAGTAGATCAGTCCTGGGTGTTCATTGGAAGGACTGATGCTGAAGCTGAAACTCCAATACTTTGGCCACCTGATACAAAGAGTTGACTCATTGGAAAAGACCCTGATGCTGGGAGGGATTGGGGGCAGGAGGAGAAGGAAACGACAGAGTATGAGATGGTTGGATGGGATCACCAACTCAATGGACATGAGTTTGGGTAAACTCCGGGACTTGGTGATGGACAGGGAAGCCTGGCGTGCTGAGGTTTGTGGGGTTGCAAAGAGTCGGACACAACTGAGCCACAGAACTGAAGTGAACAGTTGCAGTGGAATCAGTCAGGAGAGGTTAGTGAGGAACCTTCTCAAGAGTGTGGGGAGACTGCTGGGCAGGGGTTAGCAAACTTTTCCCGTTAGGGTCCACACAGTGGATATTTTCAGCCCTGGGGCCACATGGCCCCTGTTTGAGCTCCTTAACTCTGCAGTTCTGGTGAGAGAGCAGCCATGGACAGCGCTTACCTGACGAGATGTGGCTGCCAGTAAGACTTCATTAACAAAAGGAGGGTCTGAGTTGAGTCTGGCTCATGGGCCATGCTTTGTCCACCTCTAGTAGAGGGATGCTTAGGTGATGAGGTGGTATCCAGGGCTAGGAGCCGTCCTGGGACCAGCTTTGGCTTGAAGCGCTGGAAGGAAGTAGAGACGCCAGGAGGAGGGGGCGCTGTGGAGTGGGCTGCCCAGACCTCAGCCATGGGTCTGGAAAGATGCTGTCGACCCCCACAAGGAGGGTGCTGTGGACAGATATGCAGGGGTCGTCTCTCCTCTGTCTTTGGTTTCTCCTCTGGTGTGCCCTGTGACTGAAGCCAGCGAGCTAGGGGCCTGGTGCCCCGTTCTGTGATGGAAGTCCTCCCCAGGATCAAGGGGCAGGCAGGAAAAGACAGGCCTGACTCTGGCAGGTGGAGTCAGTGAGATGCGGGCCTGCAGTCACTAAGGGTGGCGTCCCTCGGCACGAAGAGCTCTGTAAACATTGTTTTCCTGTTGTTGTTTATTAATCCTAGTCGTCATAAACATCTACATGTCTGATTACATGTAGGGTTTACATGCATTCTTTCCATTTACAATCTTTTAGAGAGTAGTGAGTAAAGAGAGCTTGAACAGAATGTTCATCAGAGACCTGCTCAATGCCAAGGTTCATTATGTAACAGCTTCTAATCCCCTGGCCCAGTGATGTGCTCCTCCAGACTTTTCTTTTTGCAAGGATGCTTTTGGAAAGACATTCCGCTGAGCTCTCAGTTGGGCTTTGAAAGCAAGGAAAGTCGTGTTTGCCAGAATGAATGAATGAATGAAAATTAACCTTTTTTCAAATTTCAGGTGTCAACAATACATGAGTGAGTACGTCCATTTAAGGAAAGCATTATGTGAGTTATGTCCCCATATACCACATTTCAGATTAAAGTAAGGCCAGCAAAATGAATGTCTTGATAGCCTTGCCATCCTCACTAATAAATGCACTGAAAATAGATGTCTTGGGAATGTGTATTATGCTTGGTTCATCCTGAGTTCTTTTTTCTTTTTTAAAATATTACTTATTAAAATTATTTTTATTGGTGTCTAGTAGTTGCATAATATTATATAAGTTCTATAAGGTGTACATTAGGGTGATTTCACAGAATTTATAGGTTATACCCCACTTACAATTATTATAAAATACTGGATATATTCCTGCAAGTTGTACAATTTATCCTTGTAGCTCATTTTTTACCTAATAATTGGTACCTCTTACTCCTCTAGTTCTATACTGTTTCTCCCCCTCCAGATTTTTTTTAAACTCATAATTCATTGTTGTAATGCTTTCTGTAGCAACTGTACTTATCTCTAGGACCTGACTTCTTTATTTGTAGCTCTCATAGCTATCGCCCTAAATGCTTTAGTGACCCACACCAACAAGATAGCAATTCTGTAAAGTCTACTTTTGCAGGAACTGGCCTTGGTTTCTACCAACAAGTCTGTCTAGTCAGTAAGTTTAATTAAGCAAAATAATAAAATGCTAAAGGTTGATGATTTCAGCAGACTTTTCAGGGAACTTACATTGGGTGTTGGCAATTGTAATCTGATAAATTATCCTTAAAATATAATTTCATAGTATTTTGGAGCCTAGAATTCTCCTTGAATCACCCTGAAAACTTGTTTTTCTGCCTTTTTTTTAAAGTTTGGATCACTTATTTATGTTTACATGCAGAGAAGGACATAAGGGAAGTTCCCACTGCAAGCACTGTGGCATTGCTGTGGGCACACTGCAGCTGGAAGCTGTGTGCAGCTGTCTTGACTTGTACGGTGCTGAGAGCAGAATGCACTCAGATCTGCAGGGTGCAGTGTGGCTCATTCTGTATCACTTATTTCGGTACAGGACCATCCTTTTAGATGAGCTTTAGTTTTCAGTGGCTTTGATAACACTTCTCATCAGGTATGTTAACTGCATTGTTTTAATCAGTCTCAATTTGGACTTCTTTCTCCCATCCTTAACACATGATGGAGTGCAGTCCCCAGTTTGAAGTCAGGGGTTAGGGATAAAGGAACAATTTTGGCAGAAAATTAGCATCCCTCTACTACCTGTGTTTGTGCATGTGCAGATGTGCAGACACGTGTAATTTCTTCTCAAGGACATACAGTCACTGCAGAATGGTAGCAAGATAACTAAAGATGTGTTGGTTGGGTTTTTCTCTCCTTTTTTTCTCTCTCCTTCCCTCATATCCCACTGCACCTTATTTCACCCTCACTTTCAGATTACATCAGTCTTTAAGTGTTCTTGGCAGTCAGACATAACGTTTAAAAGGGTTGCTGCTGAGTTATGAATCAGAAATTGATTTTGATCAACATACACAGAGGATTGTACTAACTGGATGATCCTTGGAGACCAGTTCATTTGGCCTCCTGTTGGTGTACTGTTAGAAAGTGGTCTGGAACCAGGCTTTACAACCAAGACGCACAAATGCAACCGTGCTTTTTATCACCTGCTTTTCTGTCTCTTCATTCTGAACTTACTACGTTTTTCTGCTTCTGTAAACACTTTGTCTTTTAAACACATGTCCCAGTTTTGGCCCACCTGTCAACATGATCAAAGCTGATGATGAGTTTTCCATTTGACTTGACTGCTGTTTCTCAACTTTCTCCTTGCTAAGGCACTGGAATTTCTGGGAGAAGACAATGAGCTGAATATTCTACAAGCAACTTTTTCTTGGGTGGCTCTTGCTTGAGCTTGGCACAGATGTTAGTCGGGAAAGAGAACTTGGCTTAGAAATGGGATCTCCAAGCACTCTTGGAAGTGTAAGATGTTATACTTGGTCTTGCAAGGCTGGCTTTTCCAGAAGGTTCCAGGCACCTTTGTAGTCTCTGAGTAGCACACATATTGTAGTTGTGAGCCACCTCGAGCATTACATGTGTAATTATAAACCCAGTTCTTTTAAGTACAGTGTAATGCCGTTTGTGTTCATTGTTTTTACCAGCAATCTTGGTAAATTACAGAAGTACTAGTTTGTGTGATAAAAGATGAAATTGTTCAGAGCTTGGAAATTGTCTATGTATTATAACTTATTAACTTTTCCCCCCTTTCTTTAAAAAACCATCACTTTGCTCTCTCATCGCACACTTCAAAGAAGTGACAACATATCTTTGCTCTTTGGGGACTTGAGAGGTAGAAAACTCAATTGTATTTGACAGCTGCTCCAGTAGGACTTGTGTTATAAATGAAGCCATTGTTCAGCGTGGAACCAAACTGCCAAAGATAGAAGGAGCTAGATGCAGGTAGGAGAAACCTGAATTTGGTTTAAAAATCACGTTCTTCTCTCTTCTGTGGAGTCAGTGTTGTTTGGTCCCTTTTGGCTGTTTTTCAATCATCAATGTGCTTATTTGTTTGTTTTCTGTTTTGGCCACTCGGCATATGGGATCTTAGTTCCCATACCAAGGATCGAACCCGTGCTCCCTGCAGTGAAGCATGGGGTCTTAACCCTGGGACCGCCAGGGAAGTCTCGTCAGTATGCTCGTTTGACTGAACCCATTTCTTTTCTTTCTGTTTTGGGAGAAGTGTCAGGGAAGGAGGCTGAGCCGAGATGCCTCAGCTACACAGGCTCTCGCTGCCTAATTAAGATGGTCAAGTACATACCCTGTTGGGTTTTAGAAGCTTTATCCAGCTTTAGCCAAGAAGGCACTTCTACCCTGGGGCAGGTTTTCTCCGCGCTGAGGAGATTAGCAGTCAAGAGGCTCCGAGTAGGGGCTGAGAATGTACTTAGAGCACAGCCTTTAGCCTTGGAAGGTAATTAATGTTGGACATTTTTTTCTTTTCCTTTAGAGGCTGAGTGTCAAATATCAGGCAGGGGTAGAGTCAACTCACTTCTGCAGACAACTGTTACTTCTCTGTAATGTTAAAGTGAGGGGTGTTTGCCCTTTTAATTTCAGGCCTTCTTGCCTCCCGCAACTTCTCAGGTCCAGAGGATGCGCGGAGTCCAGCTGCACACTCTACCTGGCCACTGGAACTGTGTGTCTGTGGCAAGGCAGGGGTGAACAACTTGTCGTGAGTGGGGTGGAAACCCTTCAGTATTTGCTTTGATTTTTTTTT
>SJYC01074919.1:0-10542 GCA_006408675.1 Madoqua kirkii | reverse complement strand
CTAATTTTCTTGAAGAGATCTCTAGTCTTTCCCATTCTGTTCTTTTCCTCTATTTCTTTGCATTGATCGCTGAAGAAGGCTTTCTTATCTCTTCTTGCTATTCTTTGGAACTCTGCATTCAGATGCTTGTATCTTTCCTTTTCTCCTTTGCTTTTAGCTTCTCTTCTTTTCACAGCTATTTGTAAGGCCTTCCCAGACAGCCATTTTGCTTTTTTGCATTTCTTTTCCATGAGGATGGTCTTGATCCTTGTTTCCTGTAATGTCACAAACCTCCATCCATAGTTCATCAGATCTAGTCCCTTAAATCCCTTAAATCTATTTCTCACTTCCACTGTATAAACATAAGGAATTTTATTCAGATCATACCTGAATGGTCCAGTGGTTTTCCCTACTTTCTTCAATTTAAGTCTGAATTTAGTAATAAGGAGCTCATGATCTGAGCCATAGTCAGCTCCTGGTCTCGTTTTTGTTGACTGTATAGAGCTTCTCCATCTTTGGCTGCATAGAATATAATCAATCTGGTTTTGGTGTTGACCACCTGGTGATGTCCATGTGTAGAGTCTTCTCTTGTGTTGTTGGAAGAGGCTGTTTGCTATGAGCAGTGCATTCTCTTGAAAAAACTCTATTAGTCTTTGCCATGCTTCATTCCGTATTCCAAGGCCAAATTTGCCTGTTACTCCTGGTGTTTCTTTACTTCCTACTTCAGCATTCCAGTCCATTATAATGAAAAGGACATCTTTTTCGGGTGTTAGTTCAAAAAGGTCTTGTAGGTCTTCATAGAACCGTTCAACTTCAGCTTCTTCAGCATTACTGGTTGGGGTATAGACTTGGATTACTGTGATATTGAATGGTTCACCTTGGAAACGAACAGAGATCATTCTGTCATTTTTGAGATTGCATCCAAGTACTACACTTTGGACTCTCTTTTCACTAAATTCAGTTAAAGGCAAGGGGTAGCCTAGGGACTCACAATGCAACTGCATTTTTCTTTAGGTCAATATGTAGACTTCACCATTTTACTGATATTCTTACTCAGAGCCAATTTTTGTAATATTACAATATTTACAAAGAATTTTATCTAAATGTTTCAATGGGTATATGTTCACATGAATCAAAATTCAAAAGGGTGTACAACAAAAATTTCCTTTCTCATGTCCTCAAGCCAGCCACCCTGGTTTCCCTCCTGGAGGCAACCAATGTTACCAAGTTTTAATGTACTATTACAAAGAAAAAGTACTCTTCCTTTCCCAAAAAAAAAATCTAAGCTTGGAGTATTCTTTTATGCTATTCATATTTTTTTTTACTAATATTTGTTTCCAAAGATTTTTTATAGATATTTACACAGAGTATTATATGTGCTTTTTGAACACTGTATTTGCTCTACATAAAAATAACTCTGAATGATTCCTTTTTTTAATCTGAAAGAATTTAAAGAGCTGTGAGACTAACTGTTGTTTAGTCCCTAAGTTGTGTCCAACTCTTTGTGACCACGTGGACTGTAGCCCACAGGCTCCTCTGTCCATGTAATTCTCCAGGCAAGAATGCTGGAATAGGTTGTCAGTTCCTTCTCCAGGGGATCTTCCTGACCCAGGGATCGAACCTGTGTCTCCTACATTGGCAGGCGGATTCTTTACCATCTGAGCCACCAGGGAAGCCAATAACCAGTCTTTAAAAGATCTTGAATAATTTGCTATAAAACCTCAGGACGTCACACTTTTAGAGAGGTAACTGCAACATTCTACATGTTGATCCCAGAATTCTTTTACACTCTTAAAATTATTAACTGCCCCAAACAGCTTTAGTTTATGAGAATTATATCCAGTGATATTTTCCATGATAGGAACTAGAACAGAAATTCAAAATATTTACTGTATCGTTTCATTTAAAAATAACATAGCATTTCTGGTTTCTAGAACTGCACAGAAGGATCTGAGAAGTTACCATTCTGTCCTAACAACACACAAGAAGCTGAGTAGACTGAAAAGTCAACAACTCTTCCAGGATCTACTGAAGAGGTGGGGACACCAGGCGACTCACTGCCCCAAGGTTGGAGAGACAGGTGAACAGAGATAACTTACTAACGCAGAGACTCACAAACAGAAACCTCCCTGAGAGTCAGTACTGGGGCAGAGGAATCTGAACACAGTTGGTGAGCTTCTGGAGGGTTCCTTGAGAGTTAAAAACTTTAGGGAAATCTAGGCATGAGCTGAGTACAGGAAGAAGCTTGTGAGACTTACCTCCAGGAGCCTGACCAGGTTAATCCCACAGTAAAGGTCTGGCAAAACTCACAGAGGAAGAATGGGCCAATCTGAAACGGCTTGTATCTACTAATACTAAAGAATCTAAATCAGTAAATCAGTAACCTTCCAAAACAGAAAGCACGAGGCCTAGATGGGTTTCACTGGTGAATTATTTAAGGAAAAAATTAGACCAATTCTTTACAATCCCTTTCAGAGGCTAGAAGCAGAGGCAACACTTCCTAACTCACTCTAAAGAGACATTATACATAAAAAAGAAAACTACAGACCATATCTCTCATGCACATAAATGCAAAAATTCTCAATAAAATATTCCCAAGCCAAATCAAGAGTCTGCTTCTTCCAAAGAGGTTTAATATTGACTTCTGGCAGGTGACTTAGAGGCCCTAAAAAAATCATAGATAATCTTAATCTAATCATTGACTGAGATACTTTAAAGCTGGGATTTATTTCTAACACACAGCTCTTGGAATTTCTAACTTAAGCATAGAGAGTTTACCAGGACAATCCCCCAGCCCCAGTGAGCTATAAACATCTGTTTCTGTTGTTCTAGCTTCGGGTGTCCAACAAAAAGCTCTGCTCAGCTTCTCACTCACTTTCCCAGCATCAGCAGATGCCACCAAGGGGAAAAGTCAGCTGAAATGCCAGGCTCATCCCTGCCTCGATGGTACTATCACGCACTCAAATACATAGTCTTTTATATTTTGTCCAGTTTTCTTAATGTTTCTGAGTGTTACTATGAATGATCTATCCAATGTTACCAAAAGTAGAACTCCTCCAAAAACAGATTTAATATGTAATATTCAAGGGTCATAGAAGTTCTGTCTTTCCTTTTTCTTCATCATGCGCTGGAACCAAACAATGTTTGTTTTCAAAAACACCTTTCAAGGTTATATGTATTTTTTAAAATAAATTCAAAGGATACACCTTCTTGTGATGAAATACCTTTATAAAATATCATTTGCACAGAAACACTTATCTACCGTAGTGAAGACAAAACATTTAGAATGAAACTGTTTTGAAAATGCAGCTTTTAAAAAGAATGTACCAAAGTAATTTCACATTTAAATTAGGAAGAAAAAAAACTATTATTAGCTTTCATATTTTTATAATTTCCAACTCTACTTGCCTCTAAACATTTACAAACATTATTTAGGAATAAAGTGTCATTTATCATGACCTAATGTTTTGAAAACATTTTGAACATGTTTTTTCTTGTATTCCTTTCTCCCGTCTTGGAAAATTACATCATTTTATGAAGACCCAAAGTTTACTGGAAGTCTGAGAGAAATATATATCTGCCAACACTTACCATGAAAAATACGAAAATCAATATACGGATGAGAACCTCGTCTTTCTGATTCAAATCCTGCTCGACTCCTTACACGTACATCTCCTAAACAGAATCGGGGATAAAACAAAAGTTGAGATAGCTGTTATTTAGGAAGAAGCTCCCACATGCAATAGAGGTCTCAGTGGTATCATACTCATAAGGAATGGCCTACTAATGATACAAATGGAATAGGTAGTTAAGAGCTGATTTATTTGAAGGGGTTTACAAATTTTCAGCACTGACTTGTAAGGCTAGATGAACAGTTTTCTTTTCTTTTTTTTAAACCTCCCCTACAGTAATTATAATCTCTATTTTAGAGTCACCTTCTGAAAGATGACTCAAGTATATGATAATCCAAACTCATATCTTATTACTCCCATGGAGTTAAAAAAATCCTGAGCAGGAAACTTTAAAAAGCCACAGTGAGAAGCAAATATTTACCAAGTGCCTACTCTGCCTAGCACTATACTATAGTCTATATGGGATATAAAGAAATAGAAAATATATTACCTATTCTTGAGCAGCTTACATTTTTTGAAAGGTATAGAAAATTAAAACATTAGATATTTCGCCTGAGACATTTAATTTGGTCAACCTACTTTCTCACTGAAAGGGGTACAGTCAAGGTCTTCGGTTGTAAACTTTGTTGCTGATAAGCTCAGTATGTGCCTCTTGCACCCATGTGACTCCTGGACCTACAGCAACATAACCACTGCAGTCTTGTGCCAGGTATTCTTTCTGCGCTTCGAAGGTATCCTTTAATTCTCTAACCAAGTCTGAGAAATAGGAATCCTTTTCTTTTTAATATTTATCTATTTGGCTGCAACGGGTCTCAGTTGCAGCATGTGGGATCTATTAATAGTTCCCTGACCAGGATTCAAACCCCTTACAATGAGGGTACAGAGTCTTAGCCACTGGGCCAGCAGGAAAGTCCCAAGAGACAGGAATCCTAACTCCCATTTTCAGATCCAGTAACAGATTTTAGATGTTACAGAGCACGTACAGGCCATAAAGCTGGTATAAAGCAGAGTCAAGATTTAAACCTAACTCTGTGGGCTCCAAAGGCAGGAACTTTCCCACTACACTTCCACAGCCTCCAAGTTCATAACCTTTAAGTCTTCAGGGCCTACACCTGCTTACAATTCCACTTGCCTAGAACGCCTTCCTGCTTATGCTTCATTTCAAGGGGCCTGTCAGCCACTGTGAGTCTATCCTATAATGATTAATCACTTCTCTCATGTGGCAATGCCTTCACTCTGGACCAAGTGTTTACTGAGCACTTGCTGCACGTCAGGAAATACAGCAGTGAGCAAAATACACAAAGTCCCTGTCTTCATGAAGTGCGTCCTTTCATGCAGTGAGACCAATAATAAAGCAAATAAATAATGTCAGTCTATGGAAGACAGTAATAGTAAAATGGAGAAAGGAAAGCAAAGAAAAATGAAAAGGGAGGGAGGTGAGGGTGGCCAGGTTGGGATGTTGGTCATGATGTGGTCAGAGACCTCAGTGAAAAAAGAGTATCTGAGCAGGGACCTAAAGGCAGGGAAGCAGCGAGCCTCACGGCCACCTGGGCAGAGAGGGTTCCAGACGTAAGGAAGAGCAAGCATGAATATCCTGCGATGGGAGCTTGCTTGGCATGTTCAAAATCAAGCAGAGAGGCCAGCATGGCTGGAGTGAGGTGAGTGAAGGGAACTGATAGAAGGTGGGGTCAGAGAAACAGTCAGGCTAGATCATGTTGGACCTTCATGGGCCATTATAATAGCTTTGGCTGTTACTCTAAGGTAGAAAACTACTGGAAGATTCAGAACAGAGGAGCGAGATGGATTTAACTTGGGTCTGAAAAGGTCTACTGGTTGTATAGACTAGAGAGTCAAGTAGAGACACACAGGTAGGTGCCAGGAGGCCAGTTAAGGAAGGAGAGTATTCATCGAGGCAACAGCTATGCCCTCGGGGGAAGTGGTTACGGGCAGATGCTGGTCAGGATAATGAAGTTTCGATTACGCAAAGTTCTGGAGATCTATGTACAACGTGTCGACAGCTAACAATAAAAAACTGAGTGACTGTGGTTTCGGCTGGGATGGTAACAGCATTGGCGTGGTGAAATTCTGGATGTACTTTGAAGGTATCAGTCAAGAGGATCTGCTGATGAAGTGGACATAGACTAAGTGAGAAACAAGTCAAGAATGATGCCCATGAAACTAGAATCTGTCATACAGAGTGAACCATGTCAGAAAGAAAGAAGCAAATATTGATTGTTAACGCATATGTATGGAATCTAGAAAAATGGTACCGAATAACCTAGTCACAGGGCAGGAATAGAGATGCAGACGCAGAGAACGGACTTGCGGACACAGTGGCAGGGAGAGGGTGAAACGCAGAGAGAGCAGCTCTGACACGTGGACCCTGCCAGGGAAGCAGACAGCCAGGGGGAAGCTGCCGCACAGCACAGGGAGCGGGGCGGGGCTTGGTGCCAACATACAGCGCTGCGGTGGCGCTGGGAGGAGGCCTGAGAGGGAGGGGTTATATGTGCACTTATGGCTGAATCATGAACTGTACAGCAGAATCCAACACAACACCGTAAAGCAATTATTCTCCAATTAAAAATAAATTTAAACTGAAAAAAAAGAATGATGCCAAGGTTCCTGATCTGACAATAGAAGATTCAAGTTCCTTTTTCCAAGATGGTGAAAGAATATCAAATGTACAGACTTGGGGAACACAAATATTTTAACAGATCTGTTAAATGTGAGGTGCTCATGGCACAGCCACATGGAGATGTTCTACAGAGTGAAGAAGACAGAGTCTAAGCTTTAAGAAGAGCAGAGTGCGGACATCTCTGCAGAGAGATGGAGATGGTAAGGAAGAAAAGGCTCCACATTCCTGGGGGAAATATGTGCTAAAGTAGAATGGAACTAGGCAGATATGATACACAAAGTAAATGAAGGAGGGAAAAAAGAGAAGATGACACAAACGGGGCGTTGGAGAACATGTGGGCTTATAAGGAGGAGGAGGAGTTAGTGAAATGGGGGAAAAAAAAAACCACCCCAGAAGCAGGTGAAGGATAAGGATGACTCAGTATTGTAGAAACTGAGCAAGGAATTCTGAGCATGAGGAGAATAGTCAAGCCAGAAAAGACAGTAAGAAAAGATGAGTAAAGGTGCCCACTGGAATCTTTTAAAAATAGATTATTTATTTACTGAAAAAATTTTGGCCACTCCATGTAGCATGTAGCATCTTAGCTCCTGGACCAGGGATTGAACTTACGTCCCCCCTGCACTGGCAACACGGAATCTTAACCACTAGACTGCCAGGGAAGTCCCTAGACTCTTAATAGTACATTTTTAATATTATGAACTAAAGTACAAGGTATCAAGGAGTGTGTGGATGAATGGAAAAAATCTGGCAATGAGAGGGAGCGAGAAAGAAAATTGTAACACACACACATCAAATTCATTTACCCTCTGGACTTGAATAATACATTAAAGATTTAAGAACCGAGACTAGGAGAAGACACATGGCCTTCTCAGCAGCCAACTGAGAACAAACACACCCAAGGACAGGACCATGAGGTCAGGTATTTTTTGTGGTCTCATCTTTTTTCACGTGACCGTGGACATCTGTTTAGTACTCAGCAACTCTGCAAATCTAAGACTTTTCATGAAGAATCATCAGGATGCATCTTAAAATTGTGTACTCGTAAAAGTTTCAGTTATAAAGCTAGAGATTTCTTAATTACCTATAACTCTTAAGATGCCCCTCTTTTCCACAACACATTAATTTTGGTTTCTAGATTCAGCTTCAAAGTAACAGACATTTATGCTCCAACAGTGATGAAAAGCTTCCTAATGAAAGATATCTCAGTCCTGAATAACATTAGATAACAAAATTAACTTATACTAGTGCAAACTTGCAGAGAAGGCAATGGCACCCCACTCCAGTACTCTTGCCTGGAAAATCCCAGAGACAGGGGAGCCTGATGGGCTGCCATCTATGGGACCGCACAAAGTTGGACATGACTGAAGCGACTTAGCACCAGCAGCAGCAGCGCAACTTGATTTTTTGATTTGCGGTGCTAGAGAAGACTCTTCAGAGTCCTTTGGACAGAAAGGACATCAAACCAGTCAATCCTAAAGGAAATCAATCCTGAATGAATATTCACTGGAAGGACTGATGCTGAAGCTGAAGCTCCAATACTTTGGCCACCTGATACAAAGAGCCAACTCACTGGAAAAGACCCTGATGCTGCGAAACACTGAAGGCAGGAGGAGAAGCAGGTGGGCAACAGAGGATGAGATGGTTAGATAGCATCACTGACTCAATGCACATGAATTTGAGAAACTCCAGGAAGACAGTGAAGGGCAGAGAAGCCTGGCTTGCTGCAGTTCATTGGGTTACAGAGTTGGGCACAACTTAGCCACTGGATAACAAAATGCAAAATAAAGAATTCTTACCTAGCATACGAATGTACAGTGCAGTCTGATCCGAGCTGTCATAGGAGATAGCTCCACGCCTCTAGAAGAAAAAACACACACATTTTAATGCAGACAATTTAGTATGTGATATCGAGTTCCATCAAGATTTCTGTATTTGTTATTTTCTGTGATGCACTGTGCAAGAGAAGTTGGGATACACAAAATGAAATTAAATATGGCATTTGCCAGTCTGGTTGACACCTTTGTCTCAGACTTCCAGTGTCCAGAACTTTTCAATAAATTCTGACCTTGCCTCCCCACCCGTGTTTCTGTTGTTTAAGCCACCACCTCAGTGGCATATGTTAGAGTAGTCCAAGCAGACTAACAAATGTACGTAAATCAGGGCAGGTAGTTTCAATCTTCTGTGTTCAGGCCAAAAGTGGAGGAAGAGTTTAACTTTTCAGGGTATATATTTTATTTTTGTTATGCTCCCAATTTTGGACCACTGTTTACAGTGTCTATTACATATCTATTCACTGGATTTCATTTTCATGTTAGTAAGACATGAAAGTCGCTCACTCGTGTCTGACTTTTTGATGGACTGTATAGTCCATGGAATTTTCCAGGCCAGAATACTGGAGTGGGTAGCCTTTCCCTTCTCCAGGGGATCTTCCCAACCCAGGGATGGAACCCAGGTCTCCTGCACTGCAGACAGATTCTTTTCCAGCTGAGCCAAAAGGGAAGCCCAAGAATACTGGGGTGGGTAGCCTATCCCTCTCTCTAGCAGATCTGCCCAACCCAGAAATCAAACCGAGGTCTCCTGCATTCCCAAGTGAGCTATCAGGGAAGCCCGTTAGTAAGATATACTCATAAATAATATGTTTCAAAAATCTCTCAGTGAAGTATTCGCTTGTCTTAAGGCTTATTTTGTGTAACTGTATATCTGACTTGCATTTGTTGGGTACCAAATACATGTTCTTGGAATGCGAAGTCAAGTGGGCCTTAGGAAGCATCACTATGAACAAAGCTAATGAAGGTGATGGAATTCCAGATGAGCTATTTCAAATCCTGTTAAGATGCTACTGTGGAAGTGCTGCACTCAATATGCCAGCAAATTGGGAAAACTCAGCAGTGGCCACAGGACTGGAAAAGGTCAGTTTTCATTCCAATCCCAAAGAAAAGCAATGCCAAAGAATGCTCAAACTACGACACAATTGCACTCATCTCACACACTAGTAGAGTAATGCTCAAAATTCTCCAAGCCAGGCTTCAGCAACACGTGAACCGTGAACTTCCAGATGTTCAAGCTGGTGTTAGAAAAGGCAGAGGAACCAGAGATCAAATTGCCAACATCTGCTGGATCATGGAAAAAGCAAGAGAGTTCCAGAAAAACATCTACTTCTGCTTTATTGATTATGCCAAAACCTTTGACTGTGTGAACCACAACAAACTTTGGAAAATTCTGAAAGAGATGGGAATACCAGACCACCTGACCTGTCTCCTGACAAATCTGTATGCAGGTCAGGAAGCAACAGTTAGAACTGGACATGGAACAACAGACTGGTTCCAAATTGTGAAAGGAGTATATCAAGGCTGTATATTGTCACCCTGCTTATTTAACTTCTATGCAGAGTACATCATGAGAAACACTGGGCTGGATGAAGCACAAGCTGGAATCAAGATTGCCGGGAGAAATATCAGTAACCTCAGATATGCAGATGACACCACCCTTATGGCAGAAAGCAAAGAACCACCAAAGAGCCTCTTGATGAAAGTGAAAGAGGAGAGTGAAAAAGCTGGCTTAAAACTCACCATTCAGAAAACTAAGATCATGACATCTAGTCCCATCCCTTCTCAGCAAATAGATGGGGAGACAGTGGAAACAGTGGCTTACTTTATTTCGGGGGGCTCCAAAAATCACTGCAGATGGTGACTGCAGCCATGAAATTAAAAGACGCTTGCTCCTTGGAAGAAAAGTTATGATCAACCTAGACAGCAGATTCAAAAGCAGAGACATTACTTTGCCAACAAAGGTCTGTCTAGTCAAGGCTATGGTTTTTCCAGTAGTCATGTATGGGTGTGAGAGTTGGACTATAAGGAAAGCTGAGCACTGAAGAATTGATGCTTTTGAACTGTGGTGTTGGAGAAGACTCTTGAGGGTCCCTTGGACTGCAAGGAGATCCAACCAGTCCATCCTAAAGGAAATCAGTCCTGAATATTCACTGGAAGGACTGATGCTGAAGCTTAAACTCCAATACTCTGCCCACCTGATGCAAAGAACTGACTCATTTGAAAAGACCCTGATGCTGGGAAAGATTGAAGGTGGGAGGAGAAGGGAACAGCAGAGGATGAGATGGCTGGATGGCATCAATGACTCAATGGACATGAGTTTGGGTAAACTCCAGGTGTTGGCGATGGACAGGGAGGCCTGATGAGCTGCAGTCCATGGTGTGGAAAAGAGTCAGACATGACTGAGTGAATAAACTGAACTGAAATACATGTTCTACTTTATTTTCCATTAAAAAAAAAATACGGCATT
>SJYC01074916.1:0-34191 GCA_006408675.1 Madoqua kirkii | reverse complement strand
TATACTTACCTTTCTTTAATGGCATGAATCTACTGTCTTTAAAACTTTTTCTTATTTTGAGATATGAAATGCTTACTACTAATGTATCTTGACAAATTATAAAGCTTCTCTTAATAATAAAGAAATTTCAATAAGATGAAATAGAAACAAAAGCTGTTATCAAATTGTACTAATACTCATCTATATTACTTATTAGAAACTTATCTTAAAAATTAATCTCTCCAAATATAATTTATTATCCCCTAAATAGCTGCCTCTTTTACAAAAACAACAAATGTATCTTTTATATTAACATTTCTCACCTGTCTCAAAGCCTGAGTGAATCATGACAGGTTAACAAAAAAGGGTCACTTGACTATACTAGAAAAATTCATGCACAGGATACAGTTAAGCTTTTGAAAACAGAATTTGATACCATAAGGAAAAAAACGGTATAAAATCCTTTACCTTTCTGGGGCTTATAAAATATCTGAATAGTCAGGGTATTAAAAGCAAATCTCACTATTTAGGAGCACAGTCAATGGAAGGAAAAGGTACAGCTTTGATCACTGTGTCTTAGAGAAGTAATCCAAGTACAAATTTTACCCCTGGGGCTCTTTGCCACTCACAGGACACCTGTCAATCTTGGCAATAGCCTTTAGCTATCCATACAGAGACTCAGCATGTCCTTCTCTTGACCAAATTAGGCTAACCTCATCTGCATTGACATCAGTGTCTATAATTTTGGAATCATGTTGACAGGAATAGTCTATCCCAGAGTTCTTTATACGAATGTAGTGTCTGTTGAAATCATAACCAAATTTATAGTAGAAAAAATGTGAATGCAACAGTCACAATTTCCAACTCTGCCCTTATCATTTTGAATTCCAGCCAATTTTAATAACAAATAATAAATCAGGGTGAGTTTTTTTTTACTGATATTTCTTTTACTAAAAACCTCATATCAGAGCTGATCATTTTTCAAATGTTACGAATTTCAAGATCTATGAAACTGATGAAAACTTAAGTCTTGATAAGTAACAAAAATTATTTTAAAACTATGGTGAAATGGGACTTTTATCAGTTAAGACCTTTGTTAGCATTCTGAATTAAGCTTTCTATTACATATTTCTGTCATCTCAGTATTTAATGGCAATGAATACAGGATTAGTCCTAGTATGAAGGAAGTAATAAAAACACCCTGACAATTTACAAAAAATTCAAGTCTTCTGGTCCAGGAAACTACATCTTATGATATGAAAAGAACTGGGATTTGCTTATTGAACCAGTATTCAAAATATTTGTAAACTTATAGGAATCCAGCTCCTCACCACATTTTCTCACAAGATTCCCAGGATCAACTGATTCCTGGCCAAAAGACAAAAGCAGAATAGTCCTATTCCCCAATGGAATCGAACGAAAACTGGTACTACAATCAGGAACAACTCCAAGAGAAGACACTGCCGAAGAACCAAGTTGGGTCTATAGGAAGCCTCGTACAACAGGTGGCACGTGTATGGAATCTCAGTCAAGGTCAACAGCATCTTACATGAGAACATTGCTACTATTGTAACAGCTGGATGTGTTTTATTGGGAAAATGTTTTTTCTCCTTGGGGTCAGTGTTTCTGCACTAATGCTTTGGCTCACTAATAAATGTGAGAACTTGTGTTGGAAAAAAAAAATCAAGGAAAGTAGAAATGGCCACAATTAACAGAAAAGGGGGGAAAAAAAACCCCAATGGTGTGGCTCCTACAACTGTAGAGTTTGGACTTAAGTTGCTAGTATAAAAGACCAGGAGCATGTCACAGACATCGGCCACCTTAATTTCCACAAGGCTGCACAGTCTCTGGATGCATCCTCAAGAAGAAAGCAGAGCACTGTTAGGCTGACTCCTAGCTGACTGCGCAAACTTGACCAGAGTTCAAGTTCTGGATATGAAACTAGTGGAAGAATTCCAGAGGTACCTAACAGAATTCTACATCCAACTCAGTCCTTTTTTTTTTTTTAAGGGCATGGTTTCTCCATACACACTGTGAGTACATCACTCTCTCTTTTTTAAATTTTATTTATCTATATATTTATCTGGCTACACTGGGTCTTAGCACAAGGGATCTTCAGTCTTCACTGCAGCATGTAGGATCCAGCTCCCTGAACAGGGATCAAACCAGGGCACCATGCATTGGGATCTTCAGGTCTCAGCCACTGAACCCCCAGGGAAGTCCCCTGACTTTGTTATTTATTAGGAAGCAGATCGGACTAATGTACATCAAATCTGCAAGTTAACCACATTTAATTACAAAATAACCTGAAGAGAATGGAGTGTTTTTATGTAAGATAAACTGTATGCATATAGAACAGTGGAAACAGAGTTTAAAACAGTTTCCTTTGGAAAAAAAAAAAAGTCAGAATATTTAAACTCTAATAGGAGGCAGTAAGTAAAGGCAAGCTTAGGAAGCACCGAGGGTCAGAGGTTATGTTCAGTAGCTTTAGTCGTGTCTGACTCTTTGTGACCCTATGGACTGTAGCCCTCCAGGCTCCTCCATCCATGGGATTCTCCAGGCAAGAATACTGGAGTGATATGCCATGCCCTCCTCTAAGAGTCAGATATTAATAGCATTCAAATCAAGGATGCTCCTCTCGTCTCAATACAGGCCACATTTATAAGACTGAATTCAGTTCTGAGTATTACACTGGAAAATGCATTCATACATAACATTTTTAAAAGCACATACGGATATGACAAACTTAGTGTATCAAGAAGCAGAGACATCACTTTGCCGAGAAAGGTTCGTACAGTAAAAGCTATGGTTTTTCCAGTAGTCACATATGGATTTGAGAGTTGGATTATAAAGAAATCTGAGTGCTGAAGAATTGATGCTTTCAAACTGTGGTGCTGGAGAAGACTCTGGAGAGTCCCTTGGACAGCAAGGACATCAAACAAGTCAATCCTAAAGGCAATCAACCCTGAATATTCACTGGAAGGACTGATGCTGAAGCTCTAATACTTTGGCCACTTGATACAAAGAGCCAACTCACTAGGATAATATATAAGGAAGAGTTGCATAAACTGATATGCTTTAGGCAAAGAAATAAATACAGGGTGTAAACTGCTATCAGATAAAATAAGCTAAAGAACTTAGCTTCAGTCTATGAAATCATAAAAGGTGGAAGCAGGCCCAAAGCACACAAGTTTGTGGAAATATCGATTCAATATTACTTTCTAAGAACTTTCTACAGGCTCTAAGAATTTTCCACAATCAGAATAATGGAAATTGAAAGAAGCTACCTCAAATTAGCCTCTGTCAAGGAGACTGTGGGCAAAAAGAACGAATGACCTTCAAGGTCTCTGCCAGTTCTAAGATTCTACAATACTCTGTGTGCTCAGCCGCTTCAGTTGTGTACAACTCTTTGCGACCCTATGGACTGCAGCCGCCAGGCTTATCTTCCATGAGGACTCTCCAGGGAAAGATACTGGACTGAGGTGCCATGTCCTTCTCCAGGGGACCTTTGCAATCCAGGGATCGAACCTTCATCTCTTATGTCTCCTGCATTGGCAGGTGGGCTCTTTACCAGTAGTGCCACCTGACTCAATTTCATTTTCAAAGAAGCCTTTCTAAGAAAGCTACTGTTATTAAAGGCTCTTCAATGGCAACTGCATCCCTTACCACACCCCACAGACCTAGCCATACTGACCACCTCAAAGCTATGAGAACAATTAAGTGGTTACTGGTATTGATCACAAAAGATAATTTTAAAATGAGAGCAATTTGCAGGTATGGAAAAAAAGAAACTTCACCTCTAAAAATAATATTATGAGTCGAGCACTATTTGTGGGTAAGTATATATCAAAATATTTGCAACATAAATACTAAAGAAGAGGCCTTCCTTGGTGGCTCAGTGGTAAAGAATCTGCCCGTCAATGTAGGAGACACGGGTTTGATCCCTGGTCTGGGAAGATCCCACATGCTGCAGATCAACAAGCCTGTGTGTCACAACTATTGAGCCTGTGCTCTAGAGCCCGCGAGCTGCAACTACCGAATCCTGCGTGCCCCAGAGCCCACACTTCACAGCAAAAGGAGCCTCTGCAGAGAGAAATCCGAGCGCTACAACTAGAGAATATGCCCTGCTCTCCATAACTAGATGCAACACAGCCAAAAATAAAACAAAGAAACAAACAAACAACTGTTCAAAATTCTAAAAAGGAAAACTACTGATCTCTACAGAGACTGCTCAGACATTTTAAAAGGAAACTTCAGAGTAAGGATGGCAGCTGTCAGTAATTGTTCCCTTCTCCAAACCAATCGGAGTAGAGGCATAAAACATTTCTAAAGCATACCCGAGGCACACTGAGTAGTACCATTTCATCTCCACATATTGCAGTGCAAAGGAGAGAACAGGACACAGAAGAGATCCTGAGATTCCCACAGTGCAGAGGATTCAACATAACTGGACACAGTCCTTGCCTTCAAGTGGATCAGAGTTTTGTGGGGACTACAAACGACCACAATAGCAAATAACTACAATTACAAGCAAATGTAAGACGAATATGGGCACCAAAAGGAGTACTTAAGCTATGAGTACCAAATACGACATTTAATTCAGGATTTGGTAGTGGCTAGGAAGACCACTGGGGCAAAGTGATATGTAATCTGACCCTTCAATGATTTCTTGAGTGTCATACAAGCAGCAGGAGAAAGAGTTCCAAGCACAGAGAAGCAGGAGGTACAAATACCAGAGGCAAGCAAACTCACGGCCAACTAAGAATATTCAACACGGTTCAATAGATGACAGGGCAACTGACAGTGGACTAGCACTCCCATCAGGAACAACTAGAGAGCTGCGCTTTCTGTATAAAACACTGCTTTCAGATGTTGGAAGCAAGAAGTACAGGAGTTTGATCCCTGAGACAAGGGGGTAAAAGCAAGATGAATCCTGTAACTGCCTAGTTTTCTTGAAAGCAGTTACCAAACCCCAAAGCAGAGCAGGGTAACCATGCACAGAAGAAGTCTCACAAAGTTGAGGACAAAGAGACTGGAGTTCAGGGAGGGTCCAGCACTTGGCTTTTGCAGAGCTGAGTACTGGACAGGAAGAGCTGTGACGATAACGGGCCCCAGAAGTCTGAAAGGGGGTCTCCTTGAGTCTGTGGCCGAATACCAAGCTATGCATGTGTAGGACGAGCTTCCATGGGGCTTGGAAAAGAACAGTTACATTGGAAAGAACAACTCAGAGGAGCTGAGGACATTTTGGTCCCAACCAACCATGGTGAAGAGCTCTCACAGGATACCTGCAGTGTCCCACAGAAACCCAAAAAAACGGCCTCGCATAGGAGAAGGGCAAATGAAGGTCATAAAGCAAAAAGTTCTACTGTACAGCACTGTTCTGGAACCACACTAACAAAGCTTAAAATATGCCAAAAAGGATCAGGCTGATCCACAAGTAACTAGACTGCTTACCAGATCAAAACCCAACACTCTTTTAAAGATAATAAGTGAGATATTATAAATTAGGGGAATAAACAAGAAAATGTGATCCCAAACAGGGTAGGGGGCACCAATAAAAACAAACTCAGAAATGAAGATGATGGAATTAGTAGATAAGGACTTTAAAAATGTTACTGTGAATATATCCAATTATTTAAAAGAAAACATGTACATTACGAAAAAAATGGAAACTAAGAAAAATGGATCACCTATAGCTGAAAAATCAACACCTAAATTAAAAATTCAGTTGGGCTAAACAGCAGAAAAAATGCTATAGAAGAGATCGACAAAAAAATACTTCTAAAACATTTTCCACATTTGATGACAACTATTAACCCAGATGTCAAAGAAGCTCAATGAATCCCAAATAGGAGAAACACAAGAAAACCACACCAAGACACATCACAATAAAATTACTAAGAAAAACAACTGACGCCCAAACCAGACAAGACATTATAAAAGGAAATCATGGACCAAAGAGCTCATAAACGAAGACACAAAGATCTGTAGGAAAATAATTGTAAATCAAATCCAATAATATAAAAAAGGAAATGCATTATGATTAAATGGGCATTATCTCAGGACTCAAATTGGTTTATTGTTAAAAAAACAATAAATGTAATTCAACATATCAGAATAAAGAAATCATATAATATTTCAATTGGTAACAAAATTCAACACTCATTTATGCTAAACACTCTCTACTAGGAATAGAAGGACACTCTCTCATCTGACAAAGGACATCTATAAAAAACTTACAGCTACTTCATATTTAAAAACAAAAAAACTAAATGCTTTTGCCCTAAGATCATAAACAAGGCAAGGATGTCTGCTCTATATTTTTAATAGGGTACTTAATGCCCACGCATTCAGGCAAGAAAAAGTAGTATGTGGCATCCAAACTGGAAAGGAAGAAGAAAAACTCTTTTATTTGCAGACAACATAATTATCTATATAGAGTATCCTAAAGACTCTACAAAAGTACTGACATTCATAAAATATAGCAACATTACAGGACACAGATTTGATATGCAAAAGTCAACTGCATTTCTATGTATTAGTAAAAAATGACTGAAAAATGGAATTTTAAAAAGAGCATTTCCAATAGCACCCACAAACATGAAATACCTGAAGACAAACTTTACAGAATATGAGCAAGATCTGTAAATGAAAATTATAAAACCTTTTTGAGGGAAATTAAAGACCTAAATAAATGGAGAAATGTATCATGTTGTTATAAGACTAAACTGTGTTTTCCCCAAGAGATCTGCCAAGGTCATAAACTGGTACCCATAAGTGTGACTTTACTTGGTTCCTGACATATGTAATCAAGTTAAAATAGCGGTATGCTGGGTTAGAGCAGGCTGTATAACTCACGTTCTCATAAGAAGAGAGAAATGTGGACGGAGATACAAAAGGAGAAGATCAAGTGCGCAGGGAGGCAGAGATTAGAGAGTACTGGACCTACAAGCCAAGAAATGCCGAGGATGGCCGGCAACCACCCGAAGCTAGAGGAGACAAGGAAGGATTCCTCTCCCAGAGCCTTCAGAGAGAGCATGCCCCCCTGACACCTTAATTTCTGACTATGAGAATAAATTTCTGTTACTTTCAGTCATACAGTTTATAATACTTTGTCTTGGCAGTCCTAGGAAAGTAATACATACGTTTATGGAAGGCTTGACATCATTTCCAATTTTTCTCAAGTTAATCTATAAATCCAACACAACTGCAATTAAAATTCCAGCATGCTTTCTTTAAAAAAGAAATTCTAAAACCTATATGGAAACACAAAAGATCTAGGATAGCCAAAATATCTTTGAAAAGAATAAAGAAGATTGGAGGACTTACACTACCTGATTTCAAGAATTATTTAAAACTATAGTAAACCAGACAATGTGGCTTTTACATAAAGGCAGACGTAGAACATCAGAACTGAACAGAGAATTCAGAAACAGATTCACATTGTGTGATTAATCAATACTCAACAAAGGTGCCAAAGTAATTCAAGGACAAGTATAATTTTTTCAACAGATGGCACTGGAAAAACTATACAAACTTAAGAGAAAAATCCCAACATGGAATCTCTTGCTATGCAAAAAATTAACACAGATCTTTATATCTAAACATAAAGGCTAAAACAAAATTTCTAAGAAAAAGTATGAGAATATATTCAACATTTGGGGTTAACTAAAGATTTCCAGACACAAAAATACTAGTTACAAAAATTTTAGTTTTATGCTTAATTATAATTTAAAACTTCCCTTCAAAGGTAGTGTTAAGATATGAAAAAGCACACCATTGACTCAAATATTTTCAATAAAAAAATCTGACCAAGTATTTGATCCAGATTATACTAAATACTCAAATTAATGAAAAATAATTCAATTTAAAACACAGGCTAATGACATGAACAGACAAGTTCACAATGGGAAGATAAATATAATGGGAAGATATATGTCTTCACAATGGGGAGATATATAAATAGCTGATACATACATGAAAAGATGCTCAACATGTTTAATCACTGGAGAAATGAAAATCAAAATCATAAGATACCATTAAACACCCAACAAAAATGGCTAAAATTAAAAAGGTTGACAATATCTAGTACTGGGATATGAAGCAATCAGAACTCTCTGTAAATGAAACATATGCCCCCCAAATGATCTGAACATGAATGTTCATAAGTTTATTCATAATAATAAGCATCCCAAGGAGACAGTAAATGTTCAGTTATAGATCACTGCAATAAAGCAAATGCCACAATAAAGCAAGTTAACCCGAAGTCTTTCATTTCCCAGTATATGAAAAAGTTATGTTTATTTACTGTGGTCTATTAAGTGTGTAATGGGCTTCCCTGGTGGCTCAGTGGTAAAGAATCCACCTGTCAAAGCAGGAGACTCAGGTTCAATCCCTGGGTCAGGAAGAGCCCCCTGGAGTAGGAAACGGCCACTCACTCTATCATTTTTGCCTGGAAAAAATGGGGATGTTCCCAATCCAGAGATCGAACCCATGTCTCATGTCTCCTGCACTGGCAGGCAAGTGCTTTACCACTAGCACCACCTGGGAAGCGCTATTTGAGTATGCGTGTGCTTTAGGAGACTGATGCATCAACTATATTTTTGGAGGGGAAAAAAAAACTTTGGTGCCAGGGGATGGAACTGACTAATACAGTGGAAGACCAGTCTTTAGGAGCTCTGCCAGAAGGCTGCTGCCTTAATCCAGAGTAAGATGATGGCCAAGATTAGGGATGACCCATGGGAATGGAGAAAGGTGACAGGATTCAGGGGACTAATTTGCTGTGTTTCAGGAGAAGGCTCAGTGCCCCAGGGACACCTGAGTGGAAGTGTCCATCCAGGAATCTGGCTTGTGCTGAGCTAGAGAAGGGATCTGGGAGTGATCACTCAAGACCATGTGGTGAGTCAGACAGAGAACAAAGTTATGGCTGCCAGGAGTAAGGATGAGGGGAAGAAACAGTCAGGGTGTTGGGGATGGACACATACACACTGCTACTATTTAAAATGGATAAACAACAAGGACCTATGACACAGCACATGGAACGCTGCTCGATATTTTGTGGCAGCCTGGATGGGAGGGGAGTTTGAGGGAGAATGGATACAGGTATATGTATGGCTGAATCCCTTCGCTTTTCACGGGAAACTATCACAACGTTAACTGGCTATACTTCAACGGAAAAAAAAGTTAGAAAAATAATAATAGATATGATTGCATACCCCCAAAAGAAGACCATGTGGTGAGTAAGACTGAAAGTGGAAGTTGCTCAGTCATGTCCGACTCTTTGCAACCCCATGGACTATATACTTACAATCCATGGAATTCTCCAGGCCACAATACTGGAGTGGGTAGCCGTTCCCTTCTCCAGGGATCTTCTCAACCCAAGTCTCCCACATTGCAGGCAGATTCTTTACCATATGAGCCACAGTGAATCACCAGATTGCTCAAGGCGAAAAGACAAGACAGTTAACACCAAAATCTTTAGACTTACAAACAGGAACGGCCTGTGAGGGCAAAAGACCAAAACTCGCAAATGGGTTAACTATTCAAACTAACCAGCAACACCCCATGTAGTTTTTTTTTTCCTTTCACACATGAATACAAATCACATTCCCTCTTAAACCTATGTCATATTAAAATCAGTAAGAAACAGCTTTAAGTGTAATATAAAAAGCAAGGGACAAGAAGGCCATCACTCAACAAATTTCTAACTGCATCCTTGGCGGGGCTTCTAGCTTCTTCCTAGGCTAGCAAAGGAACTTTTGGTTCAGACCCTTCCTCCAATCCAGGCTCTCTTAGTTCCTTTATAAAATGAAAGCGAGATACAGCAGGTAATATTAAAAATTCTTTCATCCAGTCCTGTAACAGACACTTAGGAGGAACAAGGAGCCAAGAATAAATAAAAGTGAATTAAGACAAAACCTGTGTTCCAATTTCGATTATTATTTACTCAGTGGCGGTAATGAACTGGTTTAAGCCTCTGAGATCACTTCCACCTGCAACAACGACTGCTTTAGAGAGTGGATCCTATCACTGGACACAACGGAAAATGCTAGAAAATATCTACAGAAATAAATTCATGAGCTGGTAATAAAGAATATCTTGGCAAAAACTAAGTAAAGGCAGGAAGGCACAAAGAGAGGCAGAGTACTGAAGCTGGCTCTGGCCTTCAGGCCAAAGTCAAGTGTGTGAGCCTGAATTCTGGGTTTCTCACAACCTCCTGAGCACATGGAACAAGCATTTAGGTCAAAGTAAAGTGGGTGAACCTTAACTCTGGGTTTCTCACAATCTCCTGAGCACATGGAACAAGCATTTAGGTCAAAGTAAAGTGGGTGAACCTTAACTCTGGGTTTCTCACAGCCTCCTGAGTACATGGAACAACAACAACAAGCGTAAAGTCCATGGTCTGCCAAGAGTAGAGAGCGCACCTCTGAGTAACCACTGCTAATGAATACAATGAGCAGGACTAACTACATCCTATGCACACCTATGGCTGATTCCGGTTGACCTTTGACAGAACACAACAAAATTCTGTAACTATCCTTCAATTAAAAAAAATTAATTACAAATAAAAAACAAAAAAAAAACAGCCTGAGTCAAATCACATCAAATCATGGTGTGATTTGACCAGCATCAGCTTGGAGAGCACAATACAGACTTACACAGGCTAGTGAAAAGACTGTCATCTTTTGCATTTGCTACCATTTTCATAAACTTAATTGCAAAGGCAGTTAAGACTAACTGATGCTAACTTAAGTAGCTGGAACTGCGACAATGTATTTTAAAAAAGCAATTTGGTAATAAAGTTCAGAAAAAAGAACTATTTTCTCTTACATTAACGCCATCTGTTTACATTTAATAAAACAAAAAGAACACAAAGGCTTCTGTACTTAGCATATGTAATTACAATGCTTTGGCTAAAAACAATAGACAAAGAATTAAAAAGGCAAAAATAACTTTTAATTTATGGCAAAGTATGTCGTACTTCTTGAAGAAATGCATTCATTATCAACAATCTATAAAGAAACAGAAAATTTATATTAACATCAACAAAACTGTCTCACTAAAAAGGAATTTTATCCATAGAGACAAAAAGTAGAATAGAGGTTCCTAGCAGCTGGGAAAGGGGATCAGCAATCACTGTTTAATGGGTACCCAGCTCTGTGTGGCCAATGAGGAAGCTGGGCAAATGGGGAGAGAGGTGATGTTTGCCCCACACTGGTGAAAATACTCAATGTCACTGAATTGTACATCTAAAAATGGTTAAAGTTTTATCTTAGGTGTATTTTAGCACAATTTCAAAAACACATAGGCCAAAAAATTTTTTTTCATCTCATTTCCTTCAAAGTTTGGACTCTCTTAAGTGTGAAATTCGTGCCAACATATATCTTCTTAAAGCTGGACCAGGAGAGCAGAGACTTTGGATCATGTGATCATGGGTTCAAACTTTATTGTCCAGTTTTGCTACAAGTCACATTCTAAAAACCTCTGTTTCTATTCTTCCATTTGGTGACGTACTGTATCATACTGATTGATTTGAGGATACTGAAAAATCCTTGCATCCCTGGGATAAATCCTATTTGATCACAGTATGTGATCCTTTTCATGTGTTGCTGGATTCGGTTTGCTAGTATTAATATTTTGAGGATTTTTGCGTGTATGTTTACTCACGTAGCCTGCAATTTCCTTTTTTTGTGATATCTTTGTCTGGCTTTGGTTATCAGGGTGATGGTGGCCCCACAGAATGAGCGTGGGTATATTCTTTCCTCTGGGATGAGTTTCAGAAAGGTAAGCATTAACTCTTCTCTAAAGGCTTGACAGAATTCGCCTGTGAAGCCATCTGGTCCTGGACTTTTGTTTGTTGAAAGATTTTTAATCACGATTTCAGATCATTACTTGTGATTGGTCTATTCATATTTTCTATCTGTTCCTGGTTCAGTCTTGGAAGTCTGTACCCAAGAATTTGCCCATTTCTTCTAGACTGTCTATTTTACTGTCATAGAGTTACTTGTAGTCATCTCTTACGATCCTTTGTATTTCTGTGTTGTCCGCTGTAATTTCTCCTTTTTTATCTCTAATTTTACTGATTGGAGTCCTGTTCTATTTTTTCTTGATCAGTCTGGCTAAGGGTTTATCAGTTTGTCTTCTCAAAGAACCAGCTTTTAGTTTCATTATCTTTGCTATTATTTTGTCTCTCTCTTTTAAAGCCATGTCATGCAGCATATAGGACATCAGATTCCTGACCAGGGGTCAAACTCACGCCCTCTGCATAGAAAACACAGACTGTTAGCTACTAGACTGACAGGAAAAATCCCCGTGCTCTCACCTTTGCTATTTCTTTCCTTCTTCTAACTGTGGCTAAAAGGCACATGGAAAGATACTCAACATCACACTATTACAGAAATGCAAATCAAAGCTACATTAAGGTATCACCTCACACCAGCGAGAATGGCTATCATCAAAAAATCTGCAAAAAATAAATGCTGGAGAGGGTGCAGAGAAAAGGAACTCCTACACTGTTGGTGGGAAGGTAAAATGGTACAGCCACTAAGAAGAACAGTATGGAGGTTACTGAAAAAAAAAAAAATAGGGCTACCATATATATGATCCAGCAATCCCCACCTGGGCATATACCTGAAGAAAACAATAATCCAAAAAGACATATGCATCCCAATGTTCACTGCAGCTACGTTTAAATGAATTTAATCACAGGTATATCTACTTAATTTGGAAAAACAATTTAATAGCTACATCGTGACGCTTTTGTGACCCCATGGACTGTGTAGCCCACTCCTCTGTGGAGTGGGTTGCCATTTCTTCCTGTAGGGGATCTTCCTGGTCCAGAGATGGAACACGTGTCCCCTGCAGGTGGATTCGTTACCACTGAGCCACTGGGGAAGCCCATATCCCTCTCCAGTATTCTTGCCTGGGAAACTCCATGAACAGAGTCAGATACGACTTGGAGAGTGAACAAAAACAACAAATACATGAGTTTTTAAATTTACTATTTCAAATACACGTGGGTTCAAGAACCCCTTGCCAAAAGCCCACATTCTCCTGGGATCTGCCACAATCAACTGGGCACTATTTGTCAGAGGACCATGAGGTCAGGTGTGTATGTATGCATGCCCCCCTCCCCCTACCCCAAAGACACTCACTTCTAAAAGAAGTATGTCCCATTCAATATACATCACTTAAAAAAAAAAAAAAGCTGATAAAACTGAGGAGGTAAAGGTGATATGAGAAAAACCGATAAGAAAAACACAAAGGATCAAGGTTAAAAGGGGGACACTCCAACAAGCACCAAGTATTTAACCCTCTCACCAAGCTGCATATACAGTACCTTATCATCCATCCTTCCCTACCCTGTAGGAGGATATTTTTTATTACCAAGAAGACATAGAAAACCAGTTAACATTTGTCTTTTATGGCACAAATTTAACCTCATTATCTCATTTTCACCCTATACTCGCTCCAAATAATCTGCTCACGTTTTCCTGATCAGAGCCTGGACGTGGCCACAGCCATACCTGTACCCAACTCACTTCCTCCATCTAGAATACGTCCCTCCCACTTGGGAAAGTCAGGTCAGTTTTAACACCTCCAATGTGTGGTTATGTAAAGAGAAAAATAAAAGTCAGAAATTTTTGTCAGCCAAATTTCAAGATTTACTGAGGAAGCTTAAAAAAATTTTAAAAACAACTGAAATAGCGAATTTAATACAACTTAAAGATTTATTGTATGAACAATTAAGAGCCGGCTGTATAAAGTTCAGGCAATCTGCAACTGATTAATAAGATGTATTTAGAGGATTTCTTGTTTTGAACTATATAGTTGCACTGCTAATTTAAGACAATGTTTCAAGTACAACTGATATAAAAAAGACTCCTGTTCACTGAAAAGTTTCTAAAGTGTTGAGCAGAAAATGATTTTCAAAATTTGACAAGTAAACGCTTAATTGAAAGGCATTAGTACACTTCACAACTTAAGTGATTCTTACATTACTTTCTGAGTGTAAATTAACACACACTTTCTGGAGGGTAGTTTGGCAATGTTCATTAGAAGGCTTCAAACCTCACCTAACATTTTGACGAGTCATATCACTTCTAGGAAATAATCTTTAAGGAAGCTACCATAATGGACTGATTGGTTAACTATTAAAGTGAAATATGGAACAGTCACAGTCATTTACAGTGAGTGGTATACAACGTAAGTGCTCTATTTTCAAAAAGATTTAATTCCTGGATACTTTTAACTACTTGAAATTTATAGTAAAAATGCACATATTCCATATGTAAATACACACAGACGGAAAGTAGATGACTAGTTGCAGGGGATGAGGAGGGAAGGAAGGAGTGACTCTGGTTTCTTTTTTAGGTGATAAAAAGTGTTCAGAAAATAGTACTGAAGGTGTGTAATATTCCACAACTTTGCGGATATATGAAAAAACATGCTGCATATTTCAAGAGTGAATTTCACAGTATGTGAGTCATTTCTCAAAAAATACACATATTCAAACATTTAGTATTTTTAACTCTTTGAGCACTCCCACCTCTGGCATCTCTATGTAACTGTTTCATATATGTATTACTGATTAGCAAAGTCTGAATTAACCTTATTTTTTCTCATTTGCTCCTGTGTGGTTCCTCATGTAAAACTGTGCTAGATCTACCAAAGCAACTAAGCTCCACAAACAAATGCAAGGCAAAGTTCAGATGCATCTGCTCAGCATATACTGTCATTAAAATGAAGCAGTTTTATACTAACAGATGACCATGCAAGAGCACACCGGGGTTGTGTATTATAATTTTTAATGCTTGGTGTGACTGCGGCATACTTTACTGACTTTAAGACCAACAAGATGGACGGGACTTTAGATATCAAGACTGACATCTACACTGAAGCAAACATTTCTGAATATTTTTCCTTCAAAATTGCACATCATTAATTTTAAAATATTCTGAAACTGCAAGGGAAGCTTTAAATAAAATACTGTTAACATTTTTTAACAGCTTTCTTGAGCTACAGCTCACAAATCATGTAATTCCCCCATCTGAATATACAATGCAATGGTTTTCACAGTAGTATAGTGACAAATTCATGCACCCATCACCAGCGTTAATAGCATTTTCATCACCCCAAAGCAACTCCCGGATCTGTAAGAAGTTAGTCCCCATTCTCCCTCGCTTAGCCCAATGCAACCACCTATCTTTTTATCCTGACTGAAATACATTTCCTGAATATTTCATATAGATGGAATCATGACCAATGTGTCTGGCTTATTTTCTGTCTCAGCATGTTTTCAAGACTCACCCAAGATGCACCACATGGCAGAAATTTATCTTTTATATTGCTGAATATTATTTGTCCATTACGCAAGTCAGTCCTGAATATTCATTGGAAGGACTGACGCTGAAGCTGAAACTCCAATACTTTGGCCACCTGATGCAAAGAACTGACTCATGGAATAGACCCTGATGCTGGGAAAGATTGAAGGTGGGAGGAGAACGGAACGGCAGAGGGATGAGATGGTTGGATGGCATCACCAACTCAATGGACATGAGTTTGAGTAAGCTCCAGGAGTTGGTGATGGACAGTCTGGCATGCTGCAGTCCATGGGGTCGCAAAGAGTTGGACACGACTGAGCGACTAGACTGAACTGATTGTGGATATAACACTTTAGTCTATCAGCTAATGAACATTTGGGCCATTATGGCTACCAATTTAATAATGCTGTTATAAACATTCATGTACAGATTTTTGTGTGGCCCTGTTTTCCCTTCTCTTAGGTATATACTTAAGTGAAACTGCCAGGTTATAGCATAACTCTACACTTAGGGTTTGAGGAACTGCCAAACTGCTTTCTGAAGTGACTGTACCATTTCACATTCCCACCAGTACTGTATGAGGGTTCTGATTTCTCCACCTCCTTGCTAAGACTTACTATCTTGATTTTTTAAGTCATGTCCCATTGTGGTCTTGACTTCTATTCCCTGATGGAAAAGATGTTGGACTATCTTCCATGTCCTTATTGGCCATTTGTAAATCTTCTTGGGAGAAATGACTATTCAAACTTTTGGTCCATTTTTTAATTGCGTTGTCTTTATTATTGAGTTGTATAAGCTCAACATTCAGAAAACAAAGATCATGGCATTTGGTCCCATCATTTCACGGGAAATAGATGGGGAAACAGTGGAAACAGTGTCAGACTTTATTTTTTGGGCTCCAGAATCACTGCAGATGGTGACTGTAGCCATGAAATTAAAAGATGTTTACTCCTTGGAAGAAAAGTTATGACCAACTTAGACCTCATATTGAAAACAAAGGTCCATCTAGTCAAGGCTATGGTTTTTCCAGTGGTCATATATGGATGTGAGAGTCAGACTGTGAAGAAAGGTGAGTGCCAAAGAATTGATGCTTTTGAACTGTGGTGTTGGAGAAGACTCTTGAGTGTCCCTTGGACTGCAAGGAGATCAGTCCTGGGTGTTCTTTGAAAGGAATGATGCTAAAGCTGAAACTCCGGTACTTTGGCCACCTCATGCGAAGAGTTGACTCACTGGAAAAGACTCTGATGCTGGGAGGGATTGGGGACAGGAGGAGAAGGGGAGGACAGAGGATGAGATGGCTGGATGGCATCATAGACTCGATGGACGTGAGTTTGAGTGAACTCCAGGAGATGGTTGACGGACAGGGAGGCCTGGTGTGCTGCGATTTATGGGGTTGCAAAGAGTTGGACATGACTGAGCGACTGAACTGAACTGATGACGTCCTTTTATATCCTAGATATGACTTCCTTATTAGGTATGTAATTTGCAATTATTTTCTTCCATTATGTGGGTAGTCTTCACTTTCCTGAGAGTGTACTTTGAAGTATAAAAGTTCTCAACTTTGATGAAATCCAATCTATCTTTTCTTTTCTTGCTCATGTTTTTCACACCAAAGAATCTTCTTCAAGTCCAAGGTCATAAAGATTCACCCTGTTTTCTTTTAATTTTGAAGGTTTCAGTTTTCTAAGATTAGGTCTCTGATTCTAAGTTATTAGGATCAACTATCTTTGTGGGGTTCTGGTATCAGGGTAATATTGGCCTCATAGAATGAGCCAAGAAGAATACTATTAATATTCACAATTTTTCTCAATGAATGAAAATTTTTACTACACAATCAAAATAAAATAGAAAAATATATACTGAAGCTGATAATGTGATTGGAAGTTTCCACAACCATGTGTAGACAACACTGTTGGCTGCATATTCAATACCCACCCCTCCTCCTTTCCTTCCTAAAGCAATATTTTGTTCAGGTGTGTAGACAGCCATGAGCATCAGAGGAGTGTGGGCAGCCTCACAACTGGAGAGTGGGCTCTGACTGGTCCACACCAAATCAGGATGGGCCCATCTCTCTTGCCAGGGACCAAGTTAGAAATGGCCATGTGAAGCTGTCAGGTGTGATGCAAAGTTTGTGGTGGGAAGCTTCATGCGATGGGCTTCTTTGCACTTAACATGATACAAAACGGCAGACAGCCCCTTTCTTCCTCTGGAAGTTGTCCTGTCTGGATACAGAGAACTGTGCAGCCACAGCAGGGATACAGCACCATACCAAAGAGAGTGAAACAGAAAGACAGAAAAAGCACCTGGGTCAGTAATGGCAATACTGAGCTGATCAATCAGCTAAACCTGGAGCCACTCTTGAGTCTTCTTGCTAAGGCTTTTGTTTGCAGAAACTGGATTAGTTTTTGGCTACCTGCAACTAAGAACTAGCTGTATAATGAGTGGTGAGAGGGAGCCTGTGCACATCTGCTCCAGGCACCAAATTGTGCACTTGTCCCAAAAATTCATTCACTGACCTTATGTCAACAGCATCCTGTCAGCCACGGGTAAGTACACTGGCAGAAACTGGCAAACGACACAACTCAGGGTTACTTTTTCCTCAAGCCTTTCCTAACACACCTCTGGATACAACTAGATTTAAAATTTTTCTGTTCATCAAATCAACCTTTTTATTCCCATGATAAAGCTATAAATGAGTATTTACCAAGTTTACCAATAGAATATTGTACATATTTGGGTTTCTAATAAGACTATTCAAAAAAAAACTCAAGTATCTGAAATACCACCATAAAATATTCCAAATGAAAAATTACTGATAATATAAATTTTAAAAGATTATAAAACACTATGCACAGTAAAAGCCAGAAAGAAAGAATATATTTGGATAAATAATAGGATTGTTGAGTGAAGCGAAAGTCCCTCAGCTGTATCTGATTCTTTGCAATCCCATGGACTATCGTCCATGGAATTCTCCAGGCCAGAATACTGGAGTGGATAGCCGTTCCCTTCTGTAGTGGATCTTCCCAACCCAGGGATCGAACCCAGGTCTCCTGCACTGCAGGCAGATTTTTTATCAGCTGGGCCACAAGGGAAGCCCAAGATTATAGGAGTGGGTAGCCTATCCCTTCTCCAGGAGATCCTCCCGAGCCAGGAATCAGACCGGGGTCTCCTGCATTGCAGGTATATTCTTTACCAACTGAGCTATCAGGGAAGCTCAGCTCAACACCAATATGTTCATGCTGTCATCTCTGGGTGGTAGAATTACAGATCATTCTTTTATTTTTGCCTGATTATTTTTCCCCTAAAATTTCCATCACAAACATGTATTACCTTAGTAATGACGAAAAATACAACTCATCCTTTTAAAAGGAAGAAATTTAGTGTTTTTTGTTCATGAACACAAGAAGATACTATTTTTTTTTCATTTGTATCCAGGTAGAACCTATATAATCCTCTGCAGGCAGGAAGAGAGTTCCAGTTTTTAAACTGGGTGATTCTGTGCTACTATCTATAGCACAAAGTCATAACCCTATTCTATAATACTACCTCAAGATGTTGCAGGCAGAAACTGAATTATAATATGCATTATAAGAAGCATGGCTGAATTCACAGAATCCTTTGAAAATAAAATCTGAACCAACATCTCTGTTTTGAAATATGCATGTGATATGATCCATGAAACTGCATTAATTCTATTCTTAAAGATAATGAAGTAAAGAAGCACAGGTCGAGTGTCAAAAGATTTGGTTGCTAGAGGTCAACCTTACTGTCCCTAGGATCTCTGGCAATCAGCAAAACTCTCTGAACCTAAATCTCTGTATTTGTCAAGTGGGGCTAATACCTTCCCATCTCTCTTCACACGTTGAGACAGAGGAGAAAGATGGTATTATATGTCACCACTTTATTACAGACACATTTTAAGTCTTGTAACAACTGTATTATGTTCCACTCTGATACAAAGGACAGCAGTTATAACTAACAATGTACGATGCTAGTTTCCCTGGTAACAAGTTAACTTCCTCACTGCTTTAAAAAGCTTTGTATTAAAAAAAGTCTCTCTTCTTTGCTGCCTTGCTGTGTTTGACTTGCCTCAAAAAATGTAAGAACACTATCAATAGGGTCAGAGAAGGCAATGGCACCCCACTCCACTACTCCTACCTGGAAAATCTCATGGATGGAGGAGCCTGGTGGGCTGCAGTCCATGGGGTCGCTAAGAGTTGGACACGACTGAGCGACTTCACTTTCACTTTTCACTTTTATGTATTGGAGAAGGAAATGGCAACCCACTCCAGTGTTCTTGCCTGGAGAATCCCAGGGATGGGGGAGCCTGGTGGTCTGCCGTCCATGGGGTCGCATAGGGTCGGACACGACTGAAGCGACTTAGCAGCAGCAGTACCCCATCAATAGGGTACTGTTACCACAACACAATATTGGATGGGAGAGAAAGCTATAGACCATTTCCTGTATAGTGCTGCAAAAGTCTTAAACAAAACACTAGCAAGTAGGACCATTAGAGAAATAATATACCTTAACCAAGTAAGAATCATTCTAGAAATGTAACAGCTAATTTTAGAGCATTTACTAGGATAATTTACCAAATTAGTGGTTCAAAGGTGAAAACAGATGCCCCAAAATGCTTACAAATAAAAAACTATTCCCAAATAAATACTCCCAATGAAGTAAAGATAAAAGGCAAAACTATCATTATTTGCAAATACTGCATTACTTGCAGGTGATTATGAAATAAACAAGGTACTGAAAAACCATTAGAAAAAGTAAGAAAATCCAGTATGCAGCTGATGACAAAATTAATACAAAAATCTATAGTTTATCTACTCAGACAACAAGATCAAACCAGTCAATCCCAAAGGAAATCAACTCTGAATATTCACTGGATGGACTGGTGCTGAAACTCCAATACTTTGGCCACCTGATGCGAAGAGCCAACTAACTGGAAAAGTCCCTGATGGTGGGAAAGATTGAGGGCAGGAAGAGAAGCAGGTGACAGAGGATAAGATGGTTGGATGACATCACCAACTCAATGGACATGAGTTTGAGCAAACTCTGGGAGATGGTGAAGGACAGGGAAGCCTGGTGTGCTGCAGTCCATGGGGCCACAAAGAGTCGGACACAACTAAGCGACTGAACAACTTACAAACAAAACATAATGAGAGAAGGCATTCTAGTGACAACTGCAACTGAACAGAAGTAAACCTGGGTATAAACAACAAAAATGATAAAGGACTCTACAAAGAAAAATTTTGTCTCTATTTAGGCATCTCAAAAGAGACTGGAATAGAAAGACACAGTACTGGAATGAAGCTCAGTACTGGAACGAGAGCAGTTTCGTCAGTCAGACTCCAGGCAGGAAACTGATGATACACTTCAAGGTGTAACTGAGAAGAAATTCGGAAAAGAAATATTTTACTAAGGTCTGGGCACAGTGAAGCTCTCAGAAGCTAGCAGTAGCAGGAAGCTGTTACTTTTAGATCCTAGGGAGGACTCTCACCATAGATGAGGAAACACCAGGTAGAAGGTGAACCTTCAGGAGACAAACAGCGCTAAGAGGGTGAGAGGTTGGGAAATACACCCTGAACCTCTCCTTCCTCCCACTGCCCATTTGCTGCCAACCCTCCCACGTCCAACAAGAAGCCAGGGGCAAGAGACAGCCGAAAGCCACAAAGGTCAGCCTCCTGAATTGGTGCAAAAGAAGACCCAGCAGCTTGTCTCCACTGACTCCTTACTCTGTGTTAGGCACTGCTCTAACCATCTTGTTTGGATGAATTCTAAGAATGGCAGTTTGCCCACACAACAAATTCGAACACTCCCAGTAAAACATACCAATAGGATATTTTATGGGTATGAGAGGAGAGTTTTTGACTAACGATAAATACTTCTAGGATAATAAACATGCATGCCCAACCAGGCAGGGGAAAAAAGAGGGGACAATAGTCCTCTATTTTACAGTATTATTAAGCTATAATAAACACAACAGTAAGAGAATAGGGTATAGCAATAAGCCAAAGAGATACCAGAATTTCACTCATGATAAAGGTGGCATTTCAAATACATGGGGGAAAAGTCTATTTAACAAATGGCTTAGGGGAAACTGGATAGAAGTAAGGAAAAAAAGCTAGATTTAGTTGTGAGAAACCCAGAATTCAGGTCACACACTTGACTTTGGCCTGAAGGCCAGAGCCAGCTTCAGTACTCTGCCTCTCTTTGTGCCTTCCTGCCTTTACTTAGTTTTTGCCAAGATATTCTTTATTACCAGCTCATGAATTTATTTCTGTAGATATTTTCTAGCATTTTCCGTTGTGTCCAGTGATAGGATCCACTCTCTAAAGCAGTCGTTGTTGCAGGTGGAAGTGATCTCAGAGGCTTAAACCAGTTCATTACCGCCACTGAGTAAATAATAATCGAAATTGGAACACAGGTTTTGTCTTAATTCACTTTTATTTATTCTTGGCTCCTTGTTCCTCCTAAGTGTCTGTTACAGGACTGGATGAAAGAATTTTTAATATTACCTGCTGTATCTCGCTTTCATTTTATAAAGGAACTAAGAGAGCCTGGATTGGAGGAAGGGTCTGAACCAAAAGTTCCTTTGCTAGCCTAGGAAGAAGCTAGAAGCCCCGCCAAGGATGCAGTTAGAAATTTGTTGAGTGATGGCCTTCTTGTCCCTTGCTTTTTATATTACACTTAAAGCTGTTTCTTACTGATTTTAATATGACATAGGTTTAAGAGGGAATGTGATTTGTATTCATGTGTGAAAGGAAAAAAAAAACTACATGGGGTGTTGCTGGTTAGTTTGAATAGTTAACCCATTTGCGAGTTTTGGTCTTTTGCCCTCACAGGCCGTTCCTGTTTGTAAGTCTAAAGATTTTGGTGTTAACTGTCTTGTCTTTTCGCCTTGAGCAATCTGGTGATTCACTGTGGCTCATATGGTAAAGAATCTGCCTGCAATGTGGGAGACTTGGGTTGAGAAGATCCCTGGAGAAGGGAACGGCTACCCACTCCAGTATTGTGGCCTGGAGAATTCCATGGATTGTAAGTATATAGTCCATGGGGTTGCAAAGAGTCGGACATGACTGAGCAACTTCCACTTTCAGTCTTACTCACCACATGGTCTTCTTTTGGGGGTATGCAATCATATCTATTATTATTTTTCTAACTTTTTTTTCCGTTGAATATAGCCAGTTAACGTTGTGATAGTTTCCCGTGAAAAGCGAAGGGATTCAGCCATACATATACCTGTATCCATTCTCCCTCAAACTCCCCTCCCATCCAGGCTGCCACAAAATATCGAGCAGCGTTCCATGTGCTGTGTCATAGGTCCTTGTTGTTTATCCATTTTAAATAGTAGCAGTGTGTATGTGTCCATCCCCAACACCCTGACTGTTTCTTCCCCTCATCCTTACTCCTGGCAGCCATAACTTTGTTCTCTGTCTGACTCACCACATGGTCTTGAGTGATCACTCCCAGATCCCTTCTCTAGCTCAGCACAAGCCAGATTCCTGGATGGACACTTCCACTCAGGTGTCCCTGGGGCACTGAGCCTTCTCCTGAAACACAGCAAATTAGTCCCCTGAATCCTGTCACCTTTCTCCATTCCCATGGGTCATCCCTAATCTTGGCCATCATCTTACTCTGGATTAAGGCAGCAGCCTTCTGGCAGAGCTCCTAAAGACTGGTCTTCCACTGTATTAGTCAGTTCCATCCCCTGGCACCAAAGTTTTTTTTTCCCCTCCAAAAATATAGTTGATGCATCAGTCTCCTAAAGCACACGCATACTCAAATAGCGCTTCCCAGGTGGTGCTAGTGGTAAAGCACTTGCCTGCCAGTGCAGGAGACATGAGACATGGGTTCGATCTCTGGATTGGGAACATCCCCATTTTTTCCAGGCAAAAATGATAGAGTGAGTGGCCGTTTCCTACTCCAGGGGGCTCTTCCTGACCCAGGGATTGAACCTGAGTCTCCTGCTTTGACAGGTGGATTCTTTACCACTGAGCCACCAGGGAAGCCCATTACACACTTAATAGACCACAGTAAATAAACATAACTTTTTCATATACTGGGAAATGAAAGACTTCGGGTTAACTTGCTTTATTGTGGCATTTGCTTTATTGCAGTGATCTATAACTGAACATTTACTGTCTCCTTGGGATGCTTATTATTATGAATAAACTTATGAACATTCATGTTCAGATCATTTGGGGGGCATATGTTTCATTTACAGAGAGTTCTGATTGCTTCATATCCCAGTACTAGATATTGTCAACCTTTTTAATTTTAGCCATTTTTGTTGGGTGTTTAATGGTATCTTATGATTTTGATTTTCATTTCTCCAGTGATTAAACATGTTGAGCATCTTTTCATGTATGTATCAGCTATTTATATATCTCCCCATTGTGAAGACATATATCTTCCCATTATATTTATCTTCCCATTGTGAACTTGTCTGTTCATGTCATTAGCCTGTGTTTTAAATTGAATTATTTTTCATTAATTTGAGTATTTAGTATAATCTGGATCAAATACTTGGTCAGATTTTTTTATTGAAAATATTTGAGTCAATGGTGTGCTTTTTCATATCTTAACACTACCTTTGAAGGGAAGTTTTAAATTATAATTAAGCATAAAACTAAAATTTTTGTAACTAGTATTTTTGTGTCTGGAAATCTTTAGTTAACCCCAAATGTTGAATATATTCTCATACTTTTTCTTAGAAATTTTGTTTTAGCCTTTATGTTTAGATATAAAGATCTGTGTTAATTTTTTGCATAGCAAGAGATTCCATGTTGGGATTTTTCTCTTAAGTTTGTATAGTTTTTCCAGTGCCATCTGTTGAAAAAATTATACTTGTCCTTGAATTACTTTGGCACCTTTGTTGAGTATTGATTAATCACACAATGTGAATCTGTTTCTGAATTCTCTGTTCAGTTCTGATGTTATACGTCTGCCTTTATGTAAAAGCCACATTGTCTGGTTTACTATAGTTTTAAATAATTCTTGAAATCAGGTAGTGTAAGTCCTCCAATCTTCTTTATTCTTTTCAAAGATATTTTGGCTATCCTAGATCTTTTGTGTTTCCATATAGGTTTTAGAATTTCTTTTTTAAAGAAAGCATGCTGGAATTTTAATTGCAGTTGTGTTGGATTTATAGATTAACTTGAGAAAAATTGGAAATGATGTCAAGCCTTCCATAAACGTATGTATTACTTTCCTAGGACTGCCAAGACAAAGTATTATAAACTGTATGACTGAAAGTAACAGAAATTTATTCTCATAGTCAGAAATTAAGGTGTCAGCGGGGGCATGCTCTCTCTGAAGGCTCTGGGAGAGGAATCCTTCCTTGTCTCCTCTAGCTTCGGGTGGTTGCCGGCCATCCTCGGCATTTCTTGGCTTGTAGGTCCAGTACTCTCTAATCTCTGCCTCCCTGCGCACTTGATCTTCTCCTTTTGTATCTCCGTCCACATTTCTCTCTTCTTATGAGAACGTGAGTTATACAGCCTGCTCTAACCCAGCATACCGCTATTTTAACTTGATTACATATGTCAGGAACCAAGTAAAGTCACACTTATGGGTACCAGTTTATGACCTTGGCAGATCTCTTGGGGAAAACACAGTTTAGTCTTATAACAACATGATACATTTCTCCATTTATTTAGGTCTTTAATTTCCCTCAAAAAGGTTTTATAATTTTCATTTACAGATCTTGCTCATATTCTGTAAAGTTTGTCTTCAGGTATTTCATGTTTGTGGGTGCTATTGGAAATGCTCTTTTTAAAATTCCATTTTTCAGTCATTTTTTACTAATACATAGAAATGCAGTTGACTTTTGCATATCAAATCTGTGTCCTGTAATGTTGCTATATTTTATGAATGTCAGTACTTTTGTAGAGTCTTTAGGATACTCTATATAGATAATTATGTTGTCTGCAAATAAAAGAGTTTTTCTTCTTCCTTTCCAGTTTGGATGCCACATACTACTTTTTCTTGCCTGAATGCGTGGGCATTAAGTACCCTATTAAAAATATAGAGCAGACATCCTTGCCTTGTTTATGATCTTAGGGCAAAAGCATTTAGTTTTTTTGTTTTTAAATATGAAGTAGCTGTAAGTTTTTTATAGATGTCCTTTGTCAGATGAGAGAGTGTCCTTCTATTCCTAGTAGAGAGTGTTTAGCATAAATGAGTGTTGAATTTTGTTACCAATTGAAATATTATATGATTTCTTTATTCTGATATGTTGAATTACATTTATTGTTTTTTTAACAATAAACCAATTTGAGTCCTGAGATAATGCCCATTTAATCATAATGCATTTCCTTTTTATATATTATTGGATTTGATTTACAATTATTTTCCTACAGATCTTTGTGTCTTCGTTTATGAGCTCTTTGGTCCATGATTTCCTTTTATAATGTCTTGTCTGGTTTGGGCGTCAGTTGTTTTTCTTAGTAATTTTATTGTGATGTGTCTTGGTGTGGTTTTCTTGTGTTTCTCCTATTTGGGATTCATTGAGCTTCTTTGACATCTGGGTTAATAGTTGTCATCAAATGTGGAAAATGTTTTAGAAGTATTTTTTTGTCGATCTCTTCTATAGCATTTTTTCTGCTGTTTAGCCCAACTGAATTTTTAATTTAGGTGTTGATTTTTCAGCTATAGGTGATCCATTTTTCTTAGTTTCCATTTTTTTCGTAATGTACATGTTTTCTTTTAAATAATTGGATATATTCACAGTAACATTTTTAAAGTCCTTATCTACTAATTCCATCATCTTCATTTCTGAGTTTGTTTTTATTGGTGCCCCCTACCCTGTTTGGGATCACATTTTCTTGTTTATTCCCCTAATTTATAATATCTCACTTATTATCTTTAAAAGAGTGTTGGGTTTTGATCTGGTAAGCAGTCTAGTTACTTGTGGATCAGCCTGATCCTTTTTGGCATATTTTAAGCTTTGTTAGTGTGGTTCCAGAACAGTGCTGTACAGTAGAACTTTTTGCTTTATGACCTTCATTTGCCCTTCTCCTATGCGAGGCCGTTTTTTTGGGTTTCTGTGGGACACTGCAGGTATCCTGTGAGAGCTCTTCACCATGGTTGGTTGGGACCAAAATGTCCTCAGCTCCTCTGAGTTGTTCTTTCCAATGTAACTGTTCTTTTCCAAGCCCCATGGAAGCTCGTCCTACACATGCATAGCTTGGTATTCGGCCACAGACTCAAGGAGACCCCCTTTCAGACTTCTGGGGCCCGTTATCGTCACAGCTCTTCCTGTCCAGTACTCAGCTCTGCAAAAGCCAAGTGCTGGACCCTCCCTGAACTCCAGTCTCTTTGTCCTCAACTTTGTGAGACTTCTTGCTGTGCATGGTTACCCTGCTCTGCTTTGGGGTTTGGTAACTGCTTTCAAGAAAACTAGGCAGTTACAGGATTCATCTTGCTTTTACCCCCTTGTCTCAGGGATCAAACTCCTGTACTTCTTGCTTCCAACATCTGAAAGCAGTGTTTTATACAGAAAGCGCAGCTCTCTAGTTGTTCCTGATGGGAGTGCTAGTCCACTGTCAGTTGCCCTGTCATCTATTGAACCGTGTTGAATATTCTTAGTTGGCCGTGAGTTTGCTTGCCTCTGGTATTTGTACCTCCTGCTTCTCTGTGCTTGGAACTCTTTCTCCTGCTGCTTGTATGACACTCAAGAAATCATTGAAGGGTCAGATTACATATCACTTTGCCCCAGTGGTCTTCCTAGCCACTACCAAATCCTGAATTAAATGTCGTATTTGGTACTCATAGCTTAAGTACTCCTTTTGGTGCCCATATTCGTCTTACATTTGCTTGTAATTGTAGTTATTTGCTATTGTGGTCGTTTGTAGTCCCCACAAAACTCTGATCCACTTGAAGGCAAGGACTGTGTCCAGTTATGTTGAATCCTCTGCACTGTGGGAATCTCAGGATCTCTTCTGTGTCCTGTTCTCTCCTTTGCACTGCAATATGTGGAGATGAAATGGTACTACTCAGTGTGCCTCGGGTATGCTTTAGAAATGTTTTATGCCTCTACTCCGATTGGTTTGGAGAAGGGAACAATTACTGACAGCTGCCATCCTTACTCTGAAGTTTCCTTTTAAAATGTCTGAGCAGTCTCTGTAGAGATCAGTAGTTTTCCTTTTTAGAATTTTGAACAGTTGTTTGTTTGTTTCTTTGTTTTATTTTTGGCTGTGTTGCATCTAGTTATGGAGAGCAGGGCATATTCTCTAGTTGTAGCGCTCGGATTTCTCTCTGCAGAGGCTCCTTTTGCTGTGAAGTGTGGGCTCTGGGGCACGCAGGATTCGGTAGTTGCAGCTCGTGGGCTCTAGAGCACAGGCTCAATAGTTGTGACACACAGGCTTAGTTGATCTGCAGCATGTGGGATCTTCCCAGACCAGGGATCAAACCCATGTCTCCTACATTGACGGGCAGATTCTTTACCACTGAGCCACCAAGGAAGGCCTCTTCTTTAGTATTTATGTTGCAAATATTTTGATATATACTTACCCACAAATAGTGCTCGACTCATAATATTATTTTTAGAGGTGAAGTTTCTTTTTTTCCATACCTGCAAATTGCTCTCATTTTAAAATTATCTTTTGTGATCAATACCAGTAACCACTTAATTGTTCTCATAGCTTTGAGGTGGTCAGTATGGCTAGGTCTGTGGGGTGTGGTAAGGGATGCAGTTGCCATTGAAGAGCCTTTAATAACAGTAGCTTTCTTAGAAAGGCTTCTTTGAAAATGAAATTGAGTCAGGTGGCACTACTGGTAAAGAGCCCACCTGCCAATGCAGGAGACATAAGAGATGAAGGTTCGATCCCTGGATTGCAAAGGTCCCCTGGAGAAGGACATGGCACCTCAGTCCAGTATCTTTCCCTGGAGAGTCCTCATGGAAGATAAGCCTGGCGGCTGCAGTCCATAGGGTCGCAAAGAGTTGTACACAACTGAAGCGGCTGAGCACACAGAGTATTGTAGAATCTTAGAACTGGCAGAGACCTTGAAGGTCATTCGTTCTTTTTGCCCACAGTCTCCTTGACAGAGGCTAATTTGAGGTAGCTTCTTTCAATTTCCATTATTCTGATTGTGGAAAATTCTTAGAGCCTGTAGAAAGTTCTTAGAAAGTAATATTGAATCGATATTTCCACAAACTTGTGTGCTTTGGGCCTGCTTCCACCTTTTATGATTTCATAGACTGAAGCTAAGTTCTTTAGCTTATTTTATCTGATAGCAGTTTACACCCTGTATTTATTTCTTTGCCTAAAGCATATCAGTTTATGCAACTCTTCCTTATATATTATCCTAGTGAGTTGGCTCTTTGTATCAAGTGGCCAAAGTATTAGAGCTTCAGCATCAGTCCTTCCAGTGAATATTCAGGGTTGATTGCCTTTAGGATTGACTTGTTTGATGTCCTTGCTGTCCAAGGGACTCTCCAGAGTCTTCTCCAGCACCACAGTTTGAAAGCATCAATTCTTCAGCACTCAGATTTCTTTATAATCCAACTCTCAAATCCATATGTGACTACTGGAAAAACCATAGCTTTTACTGTACGAACCTTTCTCGGCAAAGTGATGTCTCTGCTTCTTGATACACTAAGTTTGTCATATCCGTATGTGCTTTTAAAAATGTTATGTATGAATGCATTTTCCAGTGTAATACTCAGAACTGAATTCAGTCTTATAAATGTGGCCTGTATTGAGACGAGAGGAGCATCCTTGATTTGAATGCTATTAATATCTGACTCTTAGAGGAGGGCATGGCATATCACTCCAGTATTCTTGCCTGGAGAATCCCATGGATGGAGGAGCCTGGAGGGCTACAGTCCATAGGGTCACAAAGAGTCAGACACGACTAAAGCTACTGAACATAACCTCTGACCCTCGGTGCTTCCTAAGCTTGCCTTTACTTACTGCCTCCTATTAGAGTTTAAATATTCTGACTTTTTTTTTTTTCCAAAGGAAACTGTTTTAAACTCTGTTTCCACTGTTCTATATGCATACAGTTTATCTTACATAAAAACACTCCATTCTCTTCAGGTTATTTTGTAATTAAATGTGGTTAACTTGCAGATTTGATGTACATTAGTCCGATCTGCTTCCTAATAAATAACAAAGTCAGGGGACTTCCCTGGGGGTTCAGTGGCTGAGACCTGAAGATCCCAATGCATGGTGCCCTGGTTTGATCCCTGTTCAGGGAGCTGGATCCTACATGCTGCAGTGAAGACTGAAGATCCCTTGTGCTAAGACCCAGTGTAGCCAGATAAATATATAGATAAATAAAATTTAAAAAAGAGAGAGTGATGTACTCACAGTGTGTATGGAGAAACCATGCCCTTAAAAAAAAAAAAAGGACTGAGTTGGATGTAGAATTCTGTTAGGTACCTCTGGAATTCTTCCACTAGTTTCATATCCAGAACTTGAACTCTGGTCAAGTTTGCGCAGTCAGCTAGGAGTCAGCCTAACAGTGCTCTGCTTTCTTCTTGAGGATGCATCCAGAGACTGTGCAGCCTTGTGGAAATTAAGGTGGCCGATGTCTGTGACATGCTCCTGGTCTTTTATACTAGCAACTTAAGTCCAAACTCTACAGTTGTAGGAGCCACACCATTGGGGTTTTTTTTCCCCCCTTTTCTGTTAATTGTGGCCATTTCTACTTTCCTTGATTTTTTTTTTCCAACACAAGTTCTCACATTTATTAGTGAGCCAAAGCATTAGTGCAGAAACACTGACCCCAAGGAGAAAAAACATTTTCCCAATAAAACACATCCAGCTGTTACAATAGTAGCAATGTTCTCAGTGTAAGATGCTGTTGACCTTGACTGAGATTCCATACACGTGCCACCTGTTGTACGAGGCTTCCTATAGACCCAACTTGGTTCTTCGGCAGTGTCTTCTCTTGGAGTTGTTCCTGATTGTAGTACCAGTTTTCGTTCGATTCCATTGGGGAATAGGACTATTCTGCTTTTGTCTTTTGGCCAGGAATCAGTTGATCCTGGGAATCTTGTGAGAAAATGTGGTGAGGAGCTGGATTCCTATAAGTTTACAAATATTTTGAATACTGGTTCAATAAGCAAATCCCAGTTCTTTTCATATCATAAGATGTAGTTTCCTGGACCAGAAGACTTGAATTTTTTGTAAATTGTCAGGGTGTTTTTATTACTTCCTTCATACTAGGACTAATCCTGTATTCATTGCCATTAAATACTGAGATGACAGAAATATGTAATAGAAAGCTTAATTCAGAATGCTAACAAAGGTCTTAACTGATAAAAGTCCCATTTCACCATAGTTTTAAAATAATTTTTGTTACTTATCAAGACTTAAGTTTTCATCAGTTTCATAGATCTTGAAATTCGTAACATTTGAAAAATGATCAGCTCTGATATGAGGTTTTTAGTAAAAGAAATATCAGTAAAAAAAAACTCACCCTGATTTATTATTTGTTATTAAAATTGGCTGGAATTCAAAATGATAAGGGCAGAGTTGGAAATTGTGACTGTTGCATTCACATTTTTTCTACTATAAATTTGGTTATGATTTCAACAGACACTACATTCGTATAAAGAACTCTGGGATAGACTATTCCTGTCAACATGATTCCAAAATTATAGACACTGATGTCAATGCAGATGAGGTTAGCCTAATTTGGTCAAGAGAAGGACATGCTGAGTCTCTGTATGGATAGCTAAAGGCTATTGCCAAGATTGACAGGTGTCCTGTGAGTGGCAAAGAGCCCCAGGGGTAAAATTTGTACTTGGATTACTTCTCTAAGACACAGTGATCAAAGCTGTACCTTTTCCTTCCATTGACTGTGCTCCTAAAATAGTGAGATTTGCTTTTAATACCCTGACTATTCAGATATTTTATAAGCCCCAGAAAGGTAAAGGATTTTATACCGTTTTTTTCCTTATGGTATCAAATTCTGTTTTCAAAAGCTTAACTGTATCCTGTGCATGAATTTTTCTAGTATAGTCAAGTGACCCTTTTTTGTTAACCTGTCATGATTCACTCAGGCTTTGAGACAGGTGAGAAATGTTAATATAAAAGATACATTTGTTGTTTTTGTAAAAGAGGCAGCTATTTAGGGGATAATAAATTATATTTGGAGAGATTAATTTTTAAGATAAGTTTCTAATAAGTAATATAGATGAGTATTAGTACAATTTGATAACAGCTTTTGTTTCTATTTCATCTTATTGAAATTTCTTTATTATTAAGAGAAGCTTTATAATTTGTCAAGATACATTAGTAGCTGTCTCTTATACACATCTGTTTGATGACTTTGCTGTCCAAGGGACTCTCCAGAGTCTTCTCCAACACCACAGTTCAAAATGGTTACCAATGGGCAACTCTCTAACTTAAGTTGTCTAGCTTTTATTAAAATATGTTAAAGGACACTTATCCCAGCACTTAACAACAGGGCACAACTCATTCTAGAAGTAAATATCTTTTAAATCAAGATCAGAACATAGAAAATTATACTAATCAGATACCCCTAAACCAAACACACCCCCTCTGCAAACCCTCTAGAGTTAAGGTTAACTTGTTACCACATGAAGTTTTGATTAGGGAAAGAATGTGATATTCTCTATCACAGGTTATCCCACAGCAGCGTAGGTGTGTAGTGAGGTGAGTGAGGAGTGGAATTCTGGCTCTGAAATTTCTTGGTCCTCTTCCTTTACTGTGTCTATATCCACAGGACTGAATAAACTCACACCAACTCGAAAAGCTTCTTCTGATTCTGGTGGTCTCCACTGGTGTGGAAACCTCCTTATAGCTGATGCATATGGTTTCCTTGGAGTGTTAGACCCTCATTGCTCTGCAGCCATATCACCTCTGGATCCAAAAAATCCCACTCCCAACCCCTCTTTTACTTGTGACATAGTCTCGCATGGGAAAGACTGAAGGCAGAAGGAGAAGAGGGCAACAGAGAATGAGATGGTTGGATGGCATCACCAATGCACTGGACATGAACTTGGGCAAACTCTGGGAGATGGTGAGGGACAGGGAAGCCAGGCATGCTGCAGTCCACCCAGATTGTTGTGGTCCACATTGTCAAAGGCTTGACGTAGTCAATAGAGCAGATATTTTTCTTGAACTCTCTTGCTTTTTGTATGATCCAACAGATGTTGGCAATTTGATCCCTGTTTTCTATGCATAGATATCTGGTATTTGTTACTAGATTATTAGAAAAAAAATTTACCACTTTAAAAATTTATTCCCACTTAAATATTGCTCCTGGTCCATTATTAATATTTTTATTGGTCAAATACAGTAAAATCAATTACAAACTGAAATTACATATCTTGCAAAAAGTATGCAGGTTTTCATGAAATTAATATGTGTGACATTAAAGAATTCAAAACTATTGATGGTCAACTGAAGGTGAAAGATGATAACATACTATTATAGATGTTTTTAAGGAAACCCAATTACAGTGACTTTTGATGCAAATAATTAAAGAGAGAATCTTAGGAGAAATGGATGAAGCCATTCAGTATTTTTGGAAAAGATGATCATCATGATTTGAGGAAGAAAATATGAAAGCTATATTACACATATTTGTTGAAAAGGTTGCACTCAACAATAGTCAATATTTGATTCTGTTTTTATTCTTAGAATTTGTGCATAGTTAGAATTATAACCTAAATTTTGTTAAATATAACTTAAACTTGTTTTTATATTTTTTATTTTGCAAGTCAAAATCTTGAAAATCAATAATCATTTTTTATATTTACAATGATATTTTGGTTCTTAGTTTCACTAAGTGGTCTTTTCCCAGTATCAGTCATCTCTGGAAAACTGGGAACTCATGAGTTTATTGCATGAATATTCTTTAACTTTTATGTCCCTGTTGATTAAGATATTTTGGCTAGGAAATTTGCTGGATCAGGAAGATCCCACAAAATCTTGAAAATCAATAATCATTTTTTATATTTACAATGATATTTTGGTTCTTAGTTTCACTAAGTGGTCTTTTCCCAGTATCAGTCATCTCTGGAAAACTGGGAACTCATGAGTTTATTGCATGAATATTCTTTAACTTTTATGTCCCTGTTGATTAAGATATTTTGGCTAGGAAATTTGCTGGATCAGGAAGATCCCCTGGAGTGGAAAATGGCAACCTGCTCCAGTATTCTTGCTTGGGAAATCCCAGAGACTTCGGAGTCTGGCAAGCTACAGTCCATAGGGGCCACAAAGAGTTGACACAACAGAGCATTTACATATGTACGATTCCCTGGCAGGCCAATGGTATCACTGCCAGGGCCTGGGTTTAATTCCTGATTGGGGAACTAAGATCCTGAAAGCTACATGGTGTGCCCCCCTGCCCCCCCGCCAAAAAGACATTTAGGCTAATAGTACTTTTGTTTGTGTGTCTTTTTATAAACAGTGCTGCAGTGAATATCCTATGCACATGTTTTCACATTCCCACGTAAGTATATCCATGGTGTACATTTCTAGAAGGGGAAGAACTAGGGTCAAAAGCTACGTGCATTTACAATTCCATTAGCTCCAAAAGGGTTACATCAGTTGACATTCTTACTGCAAAACTGTCTGTATACTTCACAGTGTGTTCCTTGTTGTCCATATCTTTTCTTAAATTAACACAGTGAGAGTTTGTGCAGTGAGTTCAAATAGTGAGAGATGTGATGTTACTGAAATCTGTTTAGTTCCTAAGATTTGGATGGCCAGAGTAGGGACAGTCTGTACAGTGAGGGGGCCATTTGAAAAGTGACTGGGCACTGGTTCCTGAGTTAGATGATGAGAGTCTGACTAACGCAGAATACCTGCTATTTCTTTCTTCTGTCATTGCCACACCCTCACTGGCACTGAGGTGGTATTACCAATGGTTTTAGTCCTCGACAGTGTGCTGAGTT
>SJYC01074915.1:0-10899 GCA_006408675.1 Madoqua kirkii | reverse complement strand
AATCAAACCACTGAATCCTAAAGGAAATCAGTCCTCAATATTCACTGGAAGGACTGACGCTGAAACTGAAACTCCAATACTTTGGCCACCTGATGTGAATAACTGATTCACTGGAAAAGACCCTGATGCTGGGAAAGACTGAAGACAGGAGGAGAAGGGGACAACGAGGATGAGATGATTGGACAGCATCACTGACTCAATGGACATGAGTTTGAGTAAGCTTGAGAGTTGGTGATGGACAGAGAAGCCTGGCATGCTGCTGTCCATGAGGTCACAAACAGTCGAACACGACTGAGCAAATGAACTGAACATAGACACTAAGGAATCACTAAGAGAATGACATACCTACTATACTCATACAAAGATGCTCGATTCATGTATTTATAGAATAATGCTTATTATGATTTCACGTGCTTAAAAAAGATTTTCATATATATACCTATTAAATGTACTCAGATGTGTATGTGAACAAAGTTACAATAAAAAAAAAACCTTTAAGAAACTACGAACACTACTTACCTCTGGGGAACTGGGAAGGAGAGGTTTACTTAACTACATTCAATACCTTTCTGAATTTTTAAATTTCACCACAAAGAAGTATTACTTTTACAATAATGACAGTGATGAGGACACTATGGGCATGCTGTGTGTGGGTGCTGAGTCGCTCACTTGTGTTCGACTCTTTGTGACCCCACTGACTATAGCCTGCCAGGCTCCTCTGTCCATGGGATTCTCCAGGCAAGAATACAGAAGTAGGTTGCCATGCCCTCCTCCAGGGGATCTTTCCAACCCTGTGATCAAACCCAAGTCTCTTACGTCTCCTGCACAGCCAAGAGGGTTCTTTACCACTAGCGCCACATGGATGATGCTGTGACTAAGCTATAAATTAAGTACCTAGTAATGATACAGAAAAATCTGTGATTCCAGCTTCCAGTTTAAACTAAGTCCTAACTTACTGAAGCCATTAAATTTAGAAATCTCAAAAGCTAGTTAATGAAAAGCCTTTCAAAAGATATTCTTACACAATACTTCATTACCCTAATAGTTTTTCCCCAAACATATTACTTCAGACAACAAACTTTTTACTCCATTATCCTTTAAACAGGAACAATGAGCTTTGAATTTAACAATGAATCAAAAAATTCACCAATACGTTTTAGATTCTACATTGCAACTAACTTCTCAGAAACTACCACTTCTTGAGTTCTGGCATCACATCAAAGAAAAATATCCACCGTTATAAGGACAGGCGACTACAATACATTTCTTTTCCAACTAGCAGGGCCAGATTTTCTTCACATACTTCAGCCAAAGCAATACACTGAAACAAGTTCCAAGCAGACTGTTTTCCATTAAGCCAAAACTAATGAGATCTGAAAAGTATAAGTCAATGACACTCACTAATTTTTGTGCGTTGGAAGATAACAGAATTTTTCATTAAAAAACATTTTGCTAACACACAATTGGTATTAGTTATTTTTAAATGAATAGTATTTGAATTTTTCTACTTTGTAATGCAAAAAATATCAATAGATAAAATCCATATTTAAAAAGCTCTTTAGCATCTTCACCAATTTTGTTAGCATGGTCCTAAAGCCAAAAATTTTGAGACCAGTTCAGTTCAGTCACTCAGCCGTCTCCGACTCTTTATGACTCCAGGGACTATATATAGTCCGTGGAATTCTCCAGGCCAGAATACTGGAATGGGTAGCCTTTACCTCCTCCAGGGGATCTTCCCAACCCAGGGATCGAACACAGGTCTCCCACACTACAGGCGGATTCTTTACCAGCTGAGCCACAAAGGAAGCCCAAGAACACCGGAGTAGGTAGCCTATCCCATCCCCAGAGGATCCTCCTGACCCGGGAATCAAACTGGGATCTCCTGCATTGCAGGCAAATTCTTTACCAACTGAGCTATGAGGGAAGCCCCACCCCCCACCAAAAAAAAAATTATTTTAACACACAATTGGTATTACTGTTATTGTTAAATGAATAATATTTGAATTTTTCTACTTTGGAATACAAAAAAAAATCAAGAGATAAAACCCATAGTTTTAAAAAAAAAACCTCTTTAGCATCTTAACCAATTTTGCTAAGAGAGGAAAGTGGTCTTGAAACAAAAATTTTGAGATCAGTCCAATTCATCACTCAGTCGTTGTCCGACTCTGTGACTCCCATGGACTACAGCACGCCAGGCTTCCCTGTCCAACACCAACTCCTGGAGCTTGCTCAAACTCATATCCATCATGTCAGTGATGCCATCCAAACATCTTATCCTCTGTTGTCCCCTTCTCTTCCTGCTTTCAACCTTTCTCAGGATCAGGGTCTTTTTCCAGTGAGTCCATTCTTCACATCAGGTGGCCAAAGAAATGGAGTTTCAGCTTCAGCATCAGTCCTTCCAATGCATATTCAGGACTGACTTCCTTTAGGATGGACTGGTTGGATCTCCTTGCAGTCCAAGGGACTCTCAAGAGTCTTCTCCAACACCACAGTTCAAAAGCATCAATGCTTGGGTGCTCAGCTTTCTTTATAGTCCAACTCTTACACCCATACATGACTGCTGGAAAAACCATAGCTTTGACCAGATGGACCTTTGTCAGCAAAGTTGAGATGGTAAGGACCAAAAGGCAAACAGCTTGGAACAATTTGTGTACAGCTGGAATCAAGATTGCTGGGAGAAATATCAATAACCTCAGATATGCAGATGATATCACCCTTATGGCAGAAAGTGAAGAGGAACTAAACCTCTTGATGAAAGTGAAAGAAGATAGTGAAAAAGCTGGCTTAAAGCGCAACATTCAGAAAACTGAATCTGGCATCTGGTCCCATCACTTCATGGCAAATAGATGGGGAAACAGTGGAAACAGTGTCAGACTTTATTTTGGGGGGGTTCCAAAATCACAGCAGATGGTGACTGCAGCCATGAAATTAAAAGACACTTAGGACCAAAAGGCAAACAGCTTGGAACAATTTGTGTACAGCTGGAATCAAGATTGCTGGGAGAAATATCAATAACCTCAGATATGCAGATGATATCACCCTTATGGCAGAAAGTGAAGAGGAACTAAACCTCTTGATGAAAGTGAAAGAAGATAGTGAAAAAGCTGGCTTAAAGCGCAACATTCAGAAAACTGAATCTGGCATCTGGTCCCATCACTTCATGGCAAATAGATGGGGAAACAGTGGAAACAGTGTCAGACTTTATTTTGGGGGGGTTCCAAAATCACAGCAGATGGTGACTGCAGCCATGAAATTAAAAGACACTTACTCCTTGGAAGGAAAGTTATGACCGACCTAGACAGCATATTAAAAAGTAGAGACATTACCTTGCCAACAAAGGTCCATCTAGTCAAAGCCAGTTTTTCCAACAGTCATGTATGGATGTTAAGAGTTGGACTATAAAGAAAGCTGAGCACTCAAGAATTGATGCTTTTGAACTGTGGTGTTGGAGAAGACTCTTGGGAGTCCCTTGGATTGCAAGGATATCCGACCAGTCCATACTAAAGGAAGTCAGTCCTGAATATGCATTGGAAGGACTGATGCTGAAGCTAAAACTCCAATACTTTGGCCACCTGATATGACGAACTGACTCATTTGAAAAGACCCTGATGCTGGGAAAGATTGAAGGCAGGAGGAGAAGGGGAACAGCAGAGGGATGAGACAGTTTGATGGCATCACCGACTCAATGGACATGAGTTTGAGTAAACTCGGGGAGTTGGTGATGGACAGGGAGGCCTGCTGTGCTGCAGTCCATGGGGTCGCAGAGTCAGACATGACTGAGCAACTGAACTGAGGATGAATGAATTATAACGTGGTGGAGCTGGGGTTGGGGGATAAAATGTTACAGATACTAAGCTTGTTTTTAGATCTAATCTAATGCCTTCTTTAAAAGTTAAGAAATGGGGAAAATATATTTAAAGTTTTTATATTAACCTTCTTATTTAGATTTCCAGTGTCTTCATCTTATCCTGTGGATCTGATTTACCATCTGGTGTCACTTCCTGACAACCTTAAGAACTTCTCATATTTCTTTTAAGGCCAGTCTGCTTGCTACAAATTTCTCTCAGTCTTTGCATAGGAACTATTTATTTCACCCTCATTTCTGAATGATAGCTTTGCTAAATGTAGAATTGTTCACAGGCAGATTTTCTTCTTCCAGCCCTTCAGGCATGTCACCCCACTGCCTCCAGAGTTTCTGAGGAGAAGGCAGCCACTGATGGTAACTGAATTCTTTCCGTCTTGCTGCTCTCACGGTTTCCTTATTGTCTTTCAACAGATTGTCTATGCTGCATCTAGGCACAGGTCTCTTTGTATTTAAAGATTCACTGAGCTCCTGGATGTGTAAAGGTCTTCATCAAATTTGGGAAGTTTCCCAAAATGCTGTCTTCTGCACCTTTCTCTCTCCTTCTGAGATTACCATTACACATATGTTTTATGCTTGAGTCTTAGGCTCTGTACATTTTTCTCTTTTTCAGACTGAATCCTATCTGTTAGTCTGTCTTCAAATTCATTGACTCTTTTTACTAGCATCCCAAAACTGCTGCTGAGCCCCTCTGGTGAAGTTTTCATTTCGGGTATTATAGTCTTCAAGTCTAGAATTTCCATTTCAACGTTTCACTTTGGAATACATCTAGATTTATTTGCAAAGAAGTTGCAAAGACAGTACAGAGAGTTCCTGTATTGCTTCTCCTGAAGTTACTGTCTTACATAATCATGATACTTAGCAAAAGAAAGTGACATGGATTCAAAACTGTAGACTCTACTCAGATTTCACCAATTTTCCCTCAACTGTCTTTTTTCTGTTACAGGATCTAATGCAGAATACCATATTGCATTTAGCCATTAGTCTCCTTAGTCTCCTCCAATCTGTAAGAACTTCTTTGTTTCTCATGACCTTGACAGTTTTGATTCAAGAGTACCGGTCGGGTGCTCATGTACCATGATCCCAAGTTTCAGTCTGATTTTCCTCATGATTTGACTCAGGTTATAGGTCTTGACATTATATGAAGGAGAGGCTTCTTTTGGGTTTTTCTGTTTGTTTGTTTTTAAAATAATTTTGACATTCCATTTGTTGGAGAATCTCCATTTGTTGATTTACTACTGACATATTTTTATTCATTTAAATACGGTTTCCTTTGGTTCTTTGAACATAGTTACAATAGTTGAAGTCTACTAAATCTAACATCTGGGAACATTCAGACACAATTTTGGAGGCTGCCACTTTTTCCCCCCATGCACTAGTTACACTTTGTTTTTTTCTATGGCTTGTAATTTTGCTATTGCTAAGCCTTGGAATTTTATATAATGTACCAACTCTGGACTGATTCTTTTCACCTTATAGGTATTGTTGCTGGTTTTTTTTTACTTTTCTGTCTGGTATCATGCCTGGGCTAAATATGTGAACTCTGCCTCCCCCAGCTGTGGCATCACTGATGTCTCTGCTCAGTCTTGTTTTAAATAGATCTTTTTATTTTCAAGCCTGACTTCCCAGGGCCTGCAGCTTTGTATAGCTTTGTGGTCTCCCTGTGACAAGACAGAGGTTCTGCTCAACTCCTCAAGCCAGTGAGGTTCCCTCCTCTGCTGACGGGTACATGCATGGGTAGGGGAGCTTATGTGCTGTTCAGCCTGTGTTCCAGTTTGCCCCAGGTTTCCTTTCCTCAGGACCCTTTCACATCTCCCAGGTGCATGCATGTAACTTCAGGACTTCTCATGTCTTTCCCAGGCTTACGCTCCACCTTATCTAGCAACATGTTCACCCCAAATGGCACCGCAGTTCCAGGCTCTTTGAGCTCAGCGCTGGACCTCCTCTACACTTCTGAAAATCCACATCCACAGAAGACGTCACTGCACATCACCCATCACTCCAAAGAGCTGACCCTCTTCAAGCTGAAGTCTGGATGCCCTGCTTCCTGCTGGCAGAACCTTGCTGGTCCAAGCAAGCCAGGACACAGTGGAGTGAAATGGGAGGAGCTCCAATCAAGAATGCCACAGATTTTCATTTTTCTCACTCCAAGGTTAACAGCATTACACCTTCCAGAGTTTCATGCAATTGGCCTTTGGTCAGTCTCCAGAGTACTGAAATACTTTGGTCCAAAAAAAATTTAAGTGATTTTTTGAAATTCCTCTTAACAAATATCACCCAACTCTCTCTTATAATGTGTTTGCTATTCCCAGTCCAAATGGACAGGGCTCCTATTTTAATTCTGGGTTTTTCCTTCCCACTCATCGAAAAAAACTCAGAAGCACAATCAGAAAGGCACTCTCAGAAAGAGATCTAAATCCAAATCCTAGAAACACTGTTTACAGCTTTGCTACTCTGGGTAATTTTTCTAAATCTCAACACATCCTTTAAAAAGATTACATAATCTTAGAGATTAAGATAGCTCCAATACCACAAAGGGCAGCTCAGAAAGAGTATAAAAATGAAGTTTGAGCTTTAGAGGGCGGGGGAGGGAAAAGTCTCGGACTACAAAATGAAATTGTCAATAAAAGAATATGGTTTGGGATTCATCCCAGAGACTTGTGGTGACGCATGATATGACATGATGAGCATGACTCTGAGAGAAGTTGGTCTCCCTTCTTCTGTAGCGAACACTTCCTATGTGCTGTATAGGAAGGACACAGCAGGGAATAGCGTGAACAAGGTTCGTGCTTCCTGACCACACCTTCTGTGGCGGCAGGGATGGAGAGCAAGGTCAGGGTGGAAGGCAGACAGAAATAGACAAATCCAATTAGTGGGTCTGTGCCATAAATAAAACAAGATAATAAGACAGATGAGGGAGGGGTGCTTTTAAAATAGGGTGGTCAGGGAAGGCTCCTCCGCAAAGGGTGAGCTGAGACTTGAAGGAAGAAGAGGCACAGAAGACCTCGGGTCTGGGGGCAGAGCAGGTGCAAGGTCAGAGATGGGAAGAAACCTGACAATGTTCACAGACAGCAAGAAGACCACTGCATAAGGAAACAACACTGAGGTTAGGAGGGATTAGATCCCATGGGGCTGTATGATGAAGAGGAGTTTGGATTTTATTTTCATTGTGACAAGAACCATGAAACGGACTTTTTAAGCAGAGTAGCATGATCTGGTTGCATTTTTTAAATTACTTCGAGACGTCCCCTGGTGGTCTGGTGGTCAGGATTCGACACTTTCACTGTGGAGACCTGGGTTTAATCCCTGGTCAGGGAGCGGAGATCCTGCAAGTCATGTGGAGCAGCCAAAAAATAAACTTTTTTGACAGATCTGGCAAGAGAGAATTCTAGCAACAGGATATTACATACCTTGAACTGGTAGGAGTGACAGCACTCGCAGTGGAAGAATCGAGAATTCCCACCCAGGTGGAGTCTCAGCTCTTTCTAAGCAAGCATAAAGGTCTCTTGTCAAACCTTCTTTGGTTCTCCCAGCTTCACTATGGCACCACTGAACTTCACACACAATCCTAATCAAGTACTGCAATCATGTCCTTACACAGCTGTCTTTCCTGATGGACGAACTCTAAGAATGGAGGCAGGAAGCATGTCTTATTTATCTTTGATAAACCAAGCCAAGTGCCTGGCAGAGTAAAAGTGCTCCATAAACTCCTGAGGAACAAACACATTTTAAAACATTCGAAGCTGTGTGTATTAGTTTCCTAGGGCTGCTGTAACAAAGGACCACCAACATGGTGGCTTACAACAGATATTTATTCTCAGTCTGCAGGCTAGCAATCCTAAGTCAAGGTGTGGGCAGGGCTGTGCTCCTCTGAATAAATGAAGGCTTGAGGGAGGAATCCTCCCAGCACGTGGTTTCCCATCTGGCCCGGCCAGCACTGGAGCTCCTGGCCCACAGCTGCCATGAGTCCAGTTTCTGCTCGCTCTTCATGGCTTGCTTTCTTGTGTGTCAGAGGCTCTCTGGGTCCTGGCCTCTTCTTAGACTCTAGTCTGCCTGAACCCATATGGCCTCATCTTGACTGCATTTACAAAGATCCTCATTCCAAATAAGGTCACATTCTGAGTTTCCACATAGACATGAATTTCTGGTGGACTCTATTCAACTCCTCACACCTTTCAACACTGCAATGGACTGCCTTAAAAAGCAGTAGTCTTCTCATTCCAAATGTGTTCAAGCAAAAATGGAGTAGCCACAATCTGGGTGTTCAGCTGAAGAGACTTCACTTTGCCCAGCACGTGCTTAACCCTCTTGGTTCAGTTCCTTAGCTAGAAGCTGGGGGGCTGACTCGCCCAGACTCCTCTCACTTTGATGTTCTATGATTCCAGGTCATAAATATTATAGCAGAAGGCTTACCTTCTCAGCTCTGAAACAGGCAACATGTTTGTTGTAGACTATCTGCCTCCAAAGTCACTTCATGTTTCCATTAACAATGCAGTGCATTCCTCCATACATCAAACCAGCACTGTAACTCCATTTTAATAAACCATTCTGAATACCTACTATATGCCAGTGAGTAACTCGTTTCTGATCAACCTATCCATATAATAAATTATTAGCAACAAGGTAATGTGGTGAAATACAGTAAACAGTGGCTAACACATTGGGTCATGCACACACATCCTAAGGAGCACCTAGGCATGGAGAGTTTCAAGGGAATCGATTTCTAGATTCTCAGCTTCCAAATGTACAACGTTCTAGAACAGAACCATTCTACTGACACTTTTCATTTACCTCCTCTCCCCTTTCATCTCTCCTCTTCTATCAGAGGTAACTCAACACTTCCTATAACTTCCTGTATAGCTGGGACCAGACAACAGCTGAGGAGCCCAAAGGAGAGTTTAAAGCCTTCATGTTGAAAAAGGTAAATCACTTTCAGACTGAAAATCAATGGAGAACCTCATCTTTTCTAATAATATTTATAAATAGATAACATCTATTAATAAAATGATTAAAATAAAATGAATTTCCGATTAAATTTTTACTAATACTTAAAAATTGCTTAACTCACATGTTATTTTGAATGTCTACTGGCTATCATTGTATCGACAACTCAAGCAAAAATAAACTTGACATAGCCTTACAGACACAGAAAATTTCCAATGTTTTAAATTACAATTGTTTTTGCATAGAACTCAGAAGAAATGGTGACACTGCTAAAATAGTTTCTATTTCCATCTGTTAAATTAATGAATGGATTTGCTTTTGCTGTAGAAAAGTATACAGTGACTGATAATTATTCCTTCCTACTTGAAAGCATTTTAAGGATAAGCAGAAACAATCAAATAGAAATGAGGTTAAAGAGAAAAATAAGGAATATAAAAATTCTGACTTGAAGTTAAGAGCTTGCTCATACCGTGGTTTAAGTAATACACCAAAATTTACATCATTTACAAATACTGACACTTAGAAGAAGAGTTCTAGATGAGTAAAAAGGGGCCAGTCTTTTGTTTTTTTTTTCAAGTTTTTCAAAGGGATGTGAGCAAAAAAATGTTTGAAAACCCTTGCAGTAAAAGTCAAAATATGTTTTTAGTCTTAACCTGCATCCTAAGATACTGCCTATTGGACATCCTCACGTGGATGGCTCCCCAAACACTTGAACTCGACATATTTAATGTGAACATAAAATGCACTCTACCACCCTTGCCCAGGCCTCCACACACATACACAAAAGAGGAAAAGAAGAAAAACAAAATCTGCCTCTTCTTCTGTATTTTTCTTACTAGCCTCATGATCTAACTACTTTGGTCTCCCAAATTGAAAAGGCACAAAGTTTTTGTTTGTTTTTAACCTCTCAAATCAAATCAGTTCCTAGGATCTACTCCTCCTAACTTTCTATTCCCTCCACCACTGCTGCTGCTGCTGCTGCTGAGTCGCTTCAGGCGTGGCACAGGAACACTGGAGTGGGTTGCCATTTCCTTCTCCCAAAATCTCTTCACAGGGTGTCATCGAATAGCTCTTCTTTATAACAATAACTATACTTACATGTACTTCCCAACACCTCCCATGGAGAGTGAAACCACTTTATCATTACTGGAGAGCTATATACCTGTCAATCACACAACTGAGCTACCAAAGAATCACAGAATCATGAAGTCCGCGGGAACCAGAAGAGTCAAACCCCTACACAAAATCTTCATCCAAGTTTATCTTTTGGGAATTTATAATCTCATGAGGCAGTGTTCATGAAGTGTTCTCTGGACATCTTGATCATAGATCTACCCCAAATACAACTTAACTTTTTCTAGGATTGAAGTGAAGTGAAGTTGCTCAGTCGCGTCCGACTCTTTGCGGCCCCGTGGGCTATAGCCTACCAGGCTCCTCTGTCCATGGGATTTTCCAGGCAAGAATACTGGAGTGGGTTGCCATTTCCTTCTCCAGGGGATCTTCCTGAGGATTACTGTAGTTAAAAAGGAGATTTTTATGATGCAGGACTTCAAACCTGTGCTCTGTGATGATCTAGATGGGGTGGGACTGGGTAGGAGGTAAGAGGGAGGATCAAGAGGGAGGGGACATAAACACACCCATAGCTGATACATATTGATGTATGGCAGAAACCAACACAACATTTTAAATAAATTTTAAAATAAATTAAAAATAAATTTTAAAATAATTAAAAATAAATTTTTAAAAAGGAGATTCATGCTAAAGGAACATGTAAAATTACATAAACTTCTAAACAAAAAGTTAAGTTACTTATAATTTCACCATCCAACGATAGCTTCAATTAGCATTTTGGGATATATACTGGCTCCACACACCCCCGCCCCCAGCCCTCTTTTGCAAGCATGCAATGTGTGTGAATGTTTATATTTTGTGGTTTATTTTTAAACAAAATTTTTTAAAATTGCTGAAGTTTTGTTTGCTAGCTTAATGTTGCTATAAGCAATTTTTCATGCAATTAAATAATCTTCAAATTCTTCCAAGTATTTAAGTAGGTACGTAATACAGAAATAACAGGAAATACTAAAATTTATGTA
>SJYC01074914.1:0-31015 GCA_006408675.1 Madoqua kirkii | reverse complement strand
TTAATTTTTCAGTGATAAATACATGATGAATATACCTGAAGATCATTAATCTTTATCTAAATTTCTAGTTATTTGCTCAGTACAGATTCCCAAAAGGAAATTATCAGGCAAAAGTACTAATTTTATTCAACTGTCAAATTACTTTTCAGAAAACTTAAAATGATTTAGACTCCTACTAGCAGCTTGCATGAGTACAATCTTCAAGCTATACACTTACTTTTTAAAAAGTTGTCAATGTGAAAACAAAAATCAGCATCATTCTTTTAAGAAGCATTTCTTTTATTACTAGTATGGTTAAATATAAGAGCTCCCTTTCTATTTCTATTGTTTCTATCTATTGGTCCTTATCTACCCTCTGAGGTAACATGCATGGGCTTTCAATACCTGGCTGTGTTGCCTTGGACAAGAGACAACTTTAAGCTTGGGTCTCCTCCTGTATATTGGCAACTGACCTCACAAACTAAGAAAAAGGCATTGCAATTGAGAACATACAACCAAAGCAAAATCTAAATTAATCCTTTTCTTCTCATTCACATGGCAATCATTCAAATACTAGAAGACAGCAACGCTCTATCACATCTCAACAGCCACTGCTGCTGCTGCTGCTGCTGCTAAGTCATGTTAGTCATGTCCGACTCTGTGCAACGCCATAGACGGCAGCCCACCAGGCTCCGCCACCCCTGGGATTCTCCAGGCAAGAATACCGGAGTGGGTTGCCATTTCCTTCTCCAATGCATGAAAGTGAAAAGTGAAATCGTCCGATTCTTCGCGACCCCATGGACTGTAGCCTATGAGGCTCCTCTATCCATGGGATTTCCCAGGCAAGAGTACTGGAGTGGGGTGCCACTGCCTTCTCAGCAACAGCCACTACCCACCTCCATTCCCACCCCGTTTTGAGTCTTTTCTTCTCCAGACTAAATGTCTTCCATTTCCTCCATCACATATCAAACAACACAGCTTCAAATCACCTCACCACCCCAGTCACTGTCTTCATAGTATGACTTGGCCAAATCTTGTCCCCCTAGAACATGGTATCTAGGACAAAATATTCCAGGTATGAGTTGAGAAGACCATAGTGAAGGTTATCATTTCAAACTGTCTCAAATTATCAAATGTTTTCTTTATCCAGATCTGTGAGTCAACAAAATCCATAACCCATAAACCTAGAAGTCTAACTATATTCCACTCGCCTTCAGCAATGAGGCAGACCAGTTTGAAATTAAGACTCTGGAACAAGAAAGGCTCTTCTCCAACATCTTGCCTGATGCTTCAGGCAAGGCAAGTGCTGTTACTAAACTCAGTTTATGTACTCCTTAGTAAAAATGGGATTTAACGTCTTTAAGCTCAGTTTTTACTCACTCCTCAGTAAAAATGGGAGTACTGCCAATTAACTCATAAAGTAATCTTTTATAAAGATTAAAAACATCAATTATAGTATCTGGCACATAGGAGGTACTTTCAATAAGTGAAAACAAATAATTATAATTAATATTAAAGAGAGATTACTGCCTCTTTATTAAGTGCTGTTTGCTGAGTACTTTACATGGTCTTGAGCCAGAGTTTGGTCTACTCAAAACTCCGAGAAATAGAGTAGGTTTGGCCAAAATTTAGTCATCTGGTTAACAATTTTTCTTTCCCAAACTATGCCCTCCCTGCCTTTGTCCTTGCCTTCTTCTAGCCATCTTCTGAAAACAAAGTGCCAGTCCCTACCAGCAGGTGGAAGCATGGAGCAAGAATCCTAAACTCCCATTCAAAATCAGAAGCAGGAGAGATTCATGTCCATCAGAAGACCAGTGACACTGGTCCCCTCAGAAGTCCTGCCTGCATGCTTAGAAGGCTCATCTACAGACATAATTTTTATTCCTTTCCCCATATCCTGGTCACATGAACATTTATACCTGAATGCAACCATACAAAAGCATCACTGATTTATGAATAATCTTTTGAAAGGTATATTTGTCAACAACGTAAAAATTTACGTTAATTTCAGGCAAGAACAGATCATTTAAATGTGGAAGAGAATAAACACCCAATTTTCTCTCAATTCAAATGATAAAATATGAACAATGTGTAGCCATAATAAAACAGGTTTTGAGGTGTTTTTTTTTTAATTAGAATAAAAATTGTTGAAGTTTTCTGGAGTGGTCAAAGAGAATGTAAGAAGGTCCAGAAAACTCTGACTAAAGATACTGAGTGAAAAAAAGATAACGAGTCAAGAGCTTTCTAAAAAAATTAGAAAGATTTTACAGAAACACAGCAAATGTGATACACAGTCTACAGTACAGACAAAAAAAAAATTAAATTCATTAAGAGTATCTGCATGCAGTGAGGGTTCTTTATCATCTAAAATTTCCTAGGGTCTCTATAACTATTTATGACCCTAGACAAAAACTGAGTCAAGCTAAACTTTGTCTATTTCCCTTTCTTCATGTATCCTCTTCCGAACTTGTCTCTGTATCCATCCTCAGAAAAGAATTCAATTCTCTAAAACTGCTCTAACCCTTTTTGAAAAGAATGAAGGGAAGGAAGGAGGGAGGAGGGAAGGAAGTGCTAGCAGAAGTCTTATCAAACTGCTTCAAAAAGAATGGATGGCACACACCCCTCCCTGTTTCCACCTAAAGTGAGCCCCCTAATCTTCCTAACTCCCTAATCTTCCTAACTCCTGTAAAGGGCTTAATATTTTACCTCTAGCAGAGCTTCTGTGTTTAAAAAAGAACTTTTGAGTATCCAGTATATACAGCTGACAGAACTCTAGGCAATGCAACAAAGCCACAAAATCTGGACAAAGGTCTAAAACCGCTCAACCTTTCACATTCCACAGACAACACACGCTCCTGACGACAATGTATAAACCAGCCATTTCAACACCCTAACCCTCAATCAAAACTACAGTCCAAATACACTATAAATTTACATTATGTGTGAGTAGGTATTTGTAGTATAAATACACACACACACACACACACACACGCACGTTTATTTTGAAGTAAAAGCCCAAACATGGAAGCACTGAATTTAAATCAAATTATGGACCCTTTCTGCAAACAGAACAATGAAACCAAGGTTCCTACCAAAGGAGTGCCTAGTGGGCAGGAGGAAAGTCTCAGAAACAGAATCACTCCCTGGTTCACCACTAGCTACACAACCCTACTCCTCCACCATCCTGCCCACTGGCTTCTGAACACAGGTTTGTGAAGAGCCTTGCAGCTAGGCTAACATTTGACACAGTACACCTAGGTAGATAACAGCAGCCATAAATAAGCACAGGATAGATATGCAAAGGAGGGACTTTATTTTTTGAGGCTCCAAAATCACTGCAGATGGTGACTGCAGCCATGAAATTAAAAGATGCTTCCTCCTTGGAAGAAAAGCTATGACCAACCTAGACAGCATACTAAAAAGCAGAGACATTACTTTGCTAACAAAGGTCCATCTAATCAAAGCTACGGTTTTCCCAGTAGTCATGTATGGATGTGAGAGCTGGACTATAAAGAAGGCTGAATGCCAAAGAAGTGATGCTTTTGAACCATGGTGTTGGAGAAGACTCTTGAGAGTCCCTTGGACTCCAAGGAGATCCAACCAGTCCATACTAAAGGAGATCAGTCCTGGGTATTCATTGGAAGGACTGATGTTGAAGCTGAAACTCCGATACTTTGGCCACCTGATATGAAGAGCTGACTTATTTGAAAAGACCCTGATGCTGGGAAAGACTGAAGGTGGGAGGAGAGGGGGACGACAAAGGATGAGATGGTTGGATGGCATCACCGACTTGATGGACATGAGTTTAAGCAAGCTCCAGGAGTTGGTGATGGACAGGGAAGCCTGGTGTGCTGCAGTCTATGGGGTCACAAACAGTCGGACACGACTGAGTGACTGAACTGAACTGAAGCAAAGGAAATGTCACAGAAGAGGAAATGCAAATATACAAAAACATATCAGAAAGTGTACTCTTGCATACTGCAAGTGAAAACAAACTTAAGTGTACCACAGCAATAAAACATTTACATAAGTGTTTATAAAATATTTTAAATGTTTATCTAACATACAGTATCACGACTGCATACTATACAATTGGAAAGAGATATGCCCATTTATCTTTGAACCATAAAAGTGAAGATTCGAGAAAGTCAAAAAGCTTTTCTACCTCCTGACCCAATCAAGTGATTTCACTCTAAAGACTTGATCAAACTTGCATGAAGGTATTAAATGAAGTTTTGCAGATAACAGCAACAGCTCAAAAGGAGCTCTTACATTCAGCATCCAGAGAATGAACTACTGACAGATCAGCATCGCATCACCACTAACCACCATTAACTACACCATGTCTGCTAACACCTGAGCCACTAGCCACATGCAGCTATTTAAACAAAACTCAACGGAAAATTCAATCCCACAATCAAAACTAGCCACATTTCAAGTGCTCATCTAGCTATATACATGGCTGTGTGCATGTGCCCAGTTGCTCAGTCATGTCCAACTCTTTGTGATCCCATGGACAGCACTCCATCAGGCTCCTCTGTCCATGGCATTTTCCAGTAAAGAATACTGGAGTGGGTTGCCATTTCCTTCTCCAGGGGATATTCCCGACACAGGGATCAAACCCACATCTCCTGAATTGGCAGGTAATTCTTTACCATTAGCACCACCTGGGAAGCCCTGATATATGACTGGTGACTATTAGATACTACAGAGAACATTTCCATCATCATGAAAACTTCTTCTGATAGTCTATTAATCTACTTAGCTGACTGTGTCATGTCTCTCCTCTTCCCTTATATGCACCCATTTACTTAGAAACATCTTCTTAACCTTAGCCTAAGGCTTAAACTAGCAAGTGAAGCTTACCTTCTTGTAGTCTCCTGATACCTCGATAATGCCACTAAACAAGTGTATCACATACAACCATACCATTCTCCTCACCAAAATCCTGTAAGCTTCTTCAAGGAGGAATCAACTCTTTTCCAAGGGGCTCTGAACTGTTCTGGCACACACAAGACTCTGATAATCTTTCCTATACTAAGAACATTGCTAAGGATGACAGATGTACTACAAGTTAAAAGCGTTTATGAATAAGGACGGCAAGGCTTCAAAAAGAAAAACCTGGTTAGGCTGGCAGACTCACAAATGATTTTTTAACTAATTCTTTGCATTTTCTCAGTACCTAACACATTTACAGAAGGTGTTCAGTAAATATTTGTGGAATAGTTTCTGGATTAAAAAAAAAAAAGATACCAATAATGAACCCTATGGCAAAGGATGCACCTCTGGGTGATAATGATGTGCAGAGGTAAGTTCAGCAGTTGTTACAAATGTTACCAGTGTAACAAGTGTTAAAATATCTCACAGGTAGGAGATGTTGATAATAGGGGAGGGGTACATCTCTCCATATTCTACTCAATTGTGCCATGAACATAGAACTGCTCTAAAAAATTGTCTATAAAAAAGATACAGATGCTAAATTAGAAATCAAATTTAGCTTATTACAGTACTAAAAACATATGTTTGCACACTAGATCCTCAAATTTTGTTCAATAATACATACCATAGATTTATGATCATTTAAAAAAAAAACTAAACCTCAGATTTCTCACCCAAATAAGATTCGTTTCCAGTCCATAGAAAATCTGATTGAAATAATCCCACGTGTGGTGTTCTGGCATGCTACCAATATACTAACTCAACTTCCACACTTAATAAGCACCTACCTACAAAAAGCACTGTGGCCACAGTGATGAACAAGATAATTTCTGGTCTCACATTTTTGTTTTCCAAATAACAAAGGTATTCTGCAAGAGAAATGTTTAAATTCAGCTAAAAAAATCTCCAAAATGGCAAAAAAAAAATCATTATCCTTATTGTTCAAATAATTTAAAAATCTCATTATCAACCATTCAAGAAAGTAGTACATGACCTGTTTTAAAACAAAAATGCCTCATTTACTTGGCATCCTTGGGAGAGCTGGTGCTCCACATAAATGAACTTTCCAGATAACAAGAGACAACTAAGCGACTAACCATGGCATGGCATTACAGTGTGACTATCCAATATTTGCTTTATCTGCCATAATCAATTAAAATTCCATTACCCTTTATATCTAAAGCTAGGAAATGAGCTAAGAAGGAATGGGGCTTACAATTGGTCTCTGAGGATTAATTAAAGCATCAGGTAAAACCCCTGGCATCAGCCTTACTTGTATTAATTCCCTTGGAATCTCCGATATCATTCATTTTCTCCTTGGGGAGCACAACTGACCTTATTCACCTTTTATAATTTTACAAGTGATAACTGATGCCTTCATTATAACATTTAGACTGAACTGGAAATGAGTATTAGTCATGCGTTGCTGATATGAGAAAGGAAAACAAGTTACTACCATTAAAAACCTTTTAATCCATTAGTATCTTTTCAATTTTTAAAAATTTGGAACCTGGAAATGCTTTAAGCAGTACTGTAAGGACAGATCATGGACCTAACTTTCAAAATAACTACATAACATTATTTTAAAATGTCACAGTAATCTACAAGTTGACTCTGACCTCATTAGCATACCACTTTGTGAAAGAAGTCTGATTTTAAATAAAAACAATTCAGAGAAACCCAAATATAGGCTTCTGTCGCTCTCTCCAAACTATTTAGGCAGAGAAGCAAATGACAAATATTTACTGGACACATCTACTCTAAGAAATCTCTACAGGTGCTACCCACTGTACCAGTTAAAAACAAAAAGAAATACAGACCGGGCTCAAGTTATTTACAATACATCGGGGGGTGGGGGAGAGATATGCTCCCATAAAAGAAGCTAATACTAGTCAGCAAGAAAAATAAACATATGTGACTTAAAATGTGATCATAAACACGTAACGTTCTGGGAGCAGAAATGGAGGGCAATCAGTTCAAATGTAAACAAAATTCTTTTGTTCTCCCTATTTTAAATCTGGCGACCAAAATCAGCCAGAAATAAGAGGCTGGGCCAACAGCATCACTAGGGGAAAAAAAAAATCCGAAATCCTCAGGAGCAACTGGTACTGGACCATTCAAAACAAAGTCTTCCTGTGAGTGCTCCGTCAGTAGTTCTTCTCTTAAAAATCTTATCAAATTAAAAATAAAACTGATTCCTGGCTATCAACTTTCCGGAAACCGAAGCTTTGAGGAGGCATTCTGAATACTTGTTTCTCTGATCTCACTTAGGGTCCATCCACCGACTCGAGTAAGTAAGGAGACGAGCAACGGAGAATCGGCCTATTGTTCGGAGGACTGCAGGACTATCCCAGCACCGCGGGGCGCGCGGGAGGCGCAAACCCAGCACAGGTGTGTAGGGGTGAGGGGTGGCCAGGTGTGCCAGGACCACAAGTAAGGAAGAAAGAGGCCCAACTCCCAGACTGAGACGTCAATAAAAGGAAGACGACTTAAGTCACTCCAGACCCTTAAGCCGCTGAGCACAGAGTGGGGGCGCCTGGGGAGGGTACGAAGAGGTTCCCAGAGCCCACCCGGGTCCAGCCTCGAGCAGGCCGGGGTGGGGGGTGGGGTGAGGTTTGAGTCCCGAGGATCAGAGAAAAGCCTCTCGAATCGAGGGGGTCAGCCTAGACATCCCCAAACAACGGGTAGTGCTGGTCGGGGGGTGAAAGGCGAGGACTGGGGAGTAGGGGTCGCGGAGGTGAAGCCAGGTGGAAGGAGGTAAACAAAAGAGCAGCCCCCAAGTGTGGGGCCCCCGGCGGCGGCGTTTACCTGGGAGAGCTGCCGGGGATTGGGGCAGCCGAAGAGCGCGGAGCTGGAGCTGAAGCTGATGGCTCCTCGGCGGCTGAGGACGTGCTGGGGGACCGGCCTGTCCAGAGGCAGCACCGGCAGCTGGTAACATACTTCCATTGAATACGCCCGCCCTGCCCCCGCGCGGCGCCCGCCCTGCCGCGGCCGCCGGCCCCTGCGCTGGGAAGGGGCCGCGGCTCGGGGGCGCCGGGCCGAGGCGGGGGCAGGGCGGGCGGGCGCCGACCCCGGGCCGGGAAGCCGCGCTCACGCCTCCCCCACCCCACCACTCCGCCGGGGCCGCCGGCGGGAAGGCGCTGCGGCGGCCGCGGCGACAGTTAACGAAGACCAGCGCGCGCCCGGCTCCCGGGGTGCAAGCGACGGCAGCACCAGCCAAATCGGAGGGGAAACCCCGGCGTCCCCAGGCTGCTCGGCCCAGAGGAGAGGGTCCGGGGCGCGGGGTGGGACAACAGCGGAGCAGGAGCAGAGCAAAAACAGAGCAAAGCTGTGCGAGAACACACAGCTGGAGCCAGCAGCGAGACCCAGCGCGCGCGGGGCTCGGATGCAGGCACCAGCTCCGGTCGTGGTCCTGCCCCTCCCCTCCCCTCCCCCGGAGCCTGACTTCACTCCGCCGCCGGCGCGAGCCCAGCGTAATTCACACTTTGCAGCCGCGGACCCTGCGCCAACCACGGCCGCCGCCACCGTGACGTCACGACGCCGCGCCGCAGGCCCCGAGCCGCCGCAGCGCCTAGGGAGCCGGGCTAGCGGTGGTGGGGTTGAGCCGCCCTCCCCCGGGGCAGCACCTCTGGGTTCACTCACCATCCCCTCCCGCGGCCCTCCTCCCCGACCCATCCTCGTCCTGCAGCACTCCACCACCCCGGCCAAGGCGCGTGCGCACGAGGTTCCACCGTGTGCGGATATTCCCCCTCATCGCTAAACTCTGGCGTTGGGGCGCGCTGAAGGAGTGGGGTGGGCTCCGCCTACGAGAGAGGCGCGATTCTGGCCTTTTCGCTTCGGAAACCCCAAGCACGCGGCCCAGTCGCAGCGCTCAACCCTTACCGCGGGGTCACCGCCGTGTTTCCCTCCTTGAATTCCCATCCTTGGGGCTCGTTGGGGACCGCTGCGGCAGTGACGTCGGCGGGCCGCGCGGGCACCGAACTCCCCTCTACGTCACTGCCAGCACCCTGGGAGGGTCGGGGTCGAGCGCTCCCCTGGCAGGTGCGGGGCCCGGGGCTGTCCCGGGTGGAGGAACGGAGAGCAGAGCCCAGTAAAGCGGGCATGAGGAGGGGGCGATGGGTTGGAGGGAAAACACCCGAGATTGAGAAAGAAGAAGTGAGAGTATGCATTGGAAAAAATGAGCAGAATGAAAATGAGAAGACAAAGGGAGAAAAGAGACTGCGCGCCCTTTTACCAAACGTGTTTTTGTTTCTTGGCTTCGATTTTAGAAGGCAGGAGGAAAAACTCGATCGGAGTTGTAGACTGCAGGTTTATTTTGTCACGTTTCTCCCAAAACCGTGAAAGCTTTTCAACTGCAACCCTTTGTTTCAAGTGCATTCCAGCCTCTGGGACCTCAGCCTAAACCAGCTCTCCCCGGTTGGCAAAATTGCTTGGGCTCTGCTCTCAGGGGACCCACCCTTGCACTTACGTGCTACGACCAGCCACTGGCAAGGTGGCAGGTCTTTGAATGTACTACCTAGCTTTTCGGATGAGATCAGATATCATACGCTCATGATTCCATAAATCAGCAGAAGTCTGCAAAATCTTTTATCATCTTTCCACAGCATCTGTTTCTTGTGTCTCACTTAAAACTTTCTAATCTTTGCGGTATTTTTCAACTTGTCCGCTTTCTACTATTAAAAAGACATCACTTCCACTGTGGTTTCATGGATTTTTTTCTTTTTGTCTTCACTAAGTGGAAGCTTCCCTTTAGTGCAACTTTTACCAACCGATGTCCTTGGACTCATGGATAGGAGCCAGGTAGAAAGTTCAAGTAAGTCTTTATTGGGCCTCATGCTACTGCAGGAGGGAGTGAAAACTAGCAGCAGATCCCCTTGCTAGCTCCCTGGGTGAGACTAGGGAGAGGCATGAGCCTGTCCCTTAAATGGAGTGAGGGTAGGGGTCCTGAGGTCATGCTGCAGAGGTGGCCTACGTAGTCTACCCACCCCTTGGATGATGTTGTGTGCAGAAATAATGCACAGTACTCTGCTTTTGCTCCCCACATCTCAGAAGTGGCAGTTCCGTTTTTGGTCTTTTTGTAGTTTATTGTTCATAATTTGCCCCAGCTGTGCATGCATGCGTGTATTATTTCTAGCTCCTTATTGTTTCTTTGTATTTATTGCTGGAGGAGCCCTCTGTTCAGGTGTAAGCACTGCAGCAAAGGGTCCCAGGTCCCAGCTTGTTTCACAACAACTAACCCAAGTCATCTTTGAAACCCTAATTACTCCCGCAACATCTCACACATGTATTGAGCACCCTCTGTATGCTTGTAATTAAGCTGAGTACTCTCTTTCTTACTTCTGATGAAAACCCCATGAGGCAATAGTTTCTAAATTGAAACGAGGCTGAGGGAAACATAACTTGCCTAAGATCTTCCACAGATAAATGGCAGAACTTACCTCCAATAACATCTGAATTCTGTGTTCAGCTAAACACCCAGAAGGCAGTATTGGTGTGATATCAGACAGTACATGCCAAAATAACTGTCATATTTAGTAACATTAAGAGACAAGTTTGATTAAGTTATCTGATAAGACTCAGATCTCCCTTCAGAGAGGGGAGCTGACATTTACTATGCACCCACTGCGAACCATGATGGATAGTCTACATACAATGTTTTAACTTAACCCTATGCAACAGCCACATAAGTAAAAACTTGATCCCAGTTCTATAGATGGGGAATCAGGTTTGAGACCATAAATCATTTGTGCCACTTAACTCTGTTCTGTATGATTTCAGAGCCATGCATTGCCACCAGACCGTGTGCTTTTTGGAGACCAGAACTTCAGCTGTTTTCAGTGTTCTTGACTATTGGAGAATGTATTCTTCAGAAAAGCAGAACCAATAGGGAAGAGAGTGTGTGATTGATTGGCCACATCTGTGGTCCAGGAGGCAGAGAAGCCAGAGGAGCTGCACGCTCTGCTGCCAGGGAGAAGAGTTAGCAGGTCATGTGCCAAATCACAGTGGTGTCTGGGACCCTGCACAGATCTTTCAAATGGAATGGCTGCTGCTTCACTTTCACTTTGTAATTCTCTCGCAAATTTCTGCTGTGGCAAACTATAACCAAAACTATAAAAGGAAGAGAATTCTGGGAAATCCAGATCCAGCTTAGCTAATTCCTGAGTACAAAACCACTCCACTCCAAATACTCACCAACTTGACATCCATACACACTCTTTTAATCATATTTAATTTTGAAATAAAAATGATAGTAAAATCATGCCTCTGTCCATATAATGTAACTTTCATATAACCCAAAACAACTCCCTGCTTCCCTCAAAGAGGACAGAACCTTAGAGTGATGTTAATTACTCTTCTTGATAATTTACAGTATACCTTGGCTATTCTGTAACTTATATACTAAGATACAAGTTTATCTACTATTAACACATTGTAAGGCACTCACCTCACACACTAGTAAAGTAATGCTCAAAATTCTCCGAGCCAGGCTTCAGTAATACGTGAAACTGTGAACTCCCAGATGTTCAAGTTGGTTTTAGAAAAGGCAGAGGAACCAGAGATCAAATTGCCAACATCCACTGGATCATCAAAAAAGCAAGAGAGTTCCAGAAAAACATCTATTTCTGCTTTGTTGACTATGCCAAAGCCTTTGACTGTGTGGATTACAATAAGCTGTGGAAAATTCTGAAAGAGATGGGAATACCAGGCCACCTGTCTTGCCTCTTGAGAAATCTGTGTGCAGGTCAGGAAGCAACAGTTAGAACTGGACATGGAACAACAGACTGGTTCCAAATAGGCAAAGGAGTATGTCAAGGCTGTATATTGTCACCCTGCTTATTTAACTTCTGTGCAGAGTACATCGTGAGAAATGCTGGGCTGGATGAAGCACAAGCTGGAACCAAGACTGCCGGGAGAAATATCAATAACGTCAGATATGCAGATGACACCACCCTTATGGCAGAAAGTGAAGAAGAACTAAAGAGCTTCTTGATGAAAGTGAAAGAAGTGAGTGAAAACGTTGACTTAAAGCTCAACATTCAGAAAACTAAGATCATGGCATCCAGTTCATCACTTCATGGCAAATAGATGGGGAAACAGTGGCTGAGTTTATTTTTGGGGACTCCAAAATCACTGCAGATGGTGACTGCAGCCATGAAATTAAAAGACGCTTACTCCTTGGAAGAAAAGTTATGACCAACCTCAGTTCAGTTCAGTTGCTCAGTCGTGTCTGACTCTTTGCGACCCCTTGAATCACAGCACACCAGGCCTCCCTGTCCATCACCAACTCCAGAAAGCATGTTAAAAAGCAGAGACATTACCAACAAAAGTCCGTCTAGTCAAGGCTATGGTTTTTCCAGTAGTCACGTATGGATGTGAGAGTTGGACTATAAAGAAAGCTGAGCACAGAAGAATTGATGCTTTTGAACTGTGGTGTTGGAGAAGACTCTTGAGAGTCCCTTGGACTGCAAGAAGATCCAACCAGTCCATCCTAAGGGAAATCAGTCCTGAGTGTTCATTGGAAGGACTGATGTTGAAGCTAAAACTCCAATATTTCAGCCACCTGATGCAAAGAGCTGACTCATTGGAAAAGACCCTGATGCTGGGAAAGATTGAAGGTAAGAGGAGAAGGGGACAACAGAGGATGAGATGGTTGAATGGCATCACTGACTCAATGGATATTAGTTTGGGTAAACTCCAGGAGTTGGTGATGGACAAGGAGGCCTGGCATGCTGTGGTCCACGGGGTTGCAAAGAGTTGGACATGACTGAGCAACTGAACTGAACTGAAGGGAAGGAGAGAAGAGTAAAAGAAAATAATTGGTTAATAAATACATAAATTCACATCAAAATTAGGAGAAAAAAAAAAAACCTCAGAACTTTTAAAGTCCTTGTATCTGCAACTGACAACATGATCATAATTACTATGTATAACTATTTTCTCCCATTACCTGTCTCATATCCCCTTTGCCTTCAGCAAGAATCTCAGCTGAAAATGATTCCTGGCCTTGCTCGGGGTGACCCAAATCTTCATTCCTAAAGGATCTGGCCAGCAGAGGTTCTAATTCTATCTAAAAGTATTCTTGGGTTGTAGTTTTCCATTGCCGTAACACAGAGCATTGGAGTACTAAATACTCAGAGACACCCCAAAGAGTCTCGTGCCTTCCAGCCATATTCCTCCTTTCTCCCATCATGTAGCAACAACTCAAAATCTGCTTAGTAGTCAGGGTCAGTCACCCCTTCGCTTGCTGGTTAACTAGCACCAGGATCCCAAATAGCCAAGAGTCAGTCTCAACTTCCAGTTTAATTGAACTCTTGCTGTGTACCCTGCTGCAAACATTCTTCCTTGAGAACGAAGACCTCTGGACCAGGAGAGCCCAAAGTTGTGGGAATGGAAAGCAAAATTTTGCACTAGGTGGTAAAAGTAACTTCTTAAAAGTAACTCCCCATTCCCAGTCCCACTCCTTCATTCCTGGACCATAGATATACATTTTGATTTAGAACACATGCCAAGACCTGGAGAATATTATCCTAGCCACAGGAAGTGCTGCCACCCAGTCGGAACCATTATTGAGTCTTCAAAAGGCCATTCCAATTAACCTTAAAACATGCTAAGTGAAGGAAGCCAGATATGAACTGCTAAATATTGTACGACTTCATTTATATGAGATATCCAGAACAAGCAAACCATGGAGACAGAAAGCTAATTAGTACCTGCCAGGGGCTGGAGAGAGGGAGGAATGGGGAGACTGACTAATGGGTATAGGGTTTCCTTTTGGGGTAATGAAAAAGTTCTGGAGCTAGATAGTGGTGACAGTTGCACAGCATTGTAACTGTACTTAATGCCACTGCATTGTACATTTTAAAATGGTTCAAATTGTAATTTTTATCACAATAAAGAGAAAGGCCATTTGATCATCCTATTAAGTCAGCTACTTCAGGGTAATAGGCAACATATTAAGACCAATAAATTCTATGAGCATGAACCCATTGCTTTATTTGCTGTAAAATGAGTTTTCTTGGTTAGAAGTAATACTGTATGGAATACTGTATAGACTTAATTGTGTTAAGTCTATATGTGGCAGTTTTGATAGAAGCATTGCCATCAGGGGAGGAAATTCATTTCCAGAATAAGTGTCTATTCAGGGAGAAAAAAAAAAGACCGCTTCATCCATAATGGAAGTGGCTCAGTGCAATGTACTTAATGGCTAAGTGATACCTCCAGGAAATGAAAGCTTAGTCTTACACTCTGCTGTTGGCAGCTGGAGCACTTAGCAGCTGCTGTAGCCAGATTGGCCTTGTGGAGTAGGAATCGATCCTGCTAAACCCTCATCCTGCCACCCTGGTCACGTTGTTCATGAGTCTGTTGGGCAGGAACAGGGTTGGATGAAGAAAAAGCCTGACTGACATACACAGAATGTACCATCTCATCCACCTGATTATTACGCTTATTCTCTGATGAGATTCCTCTTTGGAAGCCCATGAGACACAAATATATTCACACCCTGCTCATCCAGCCCATTCACATACGCATACCCCCTTTCCCAGGCCTCCTTGTAATCAATTGTCTAATGATATTCCTAAATTTCAAACCATACAGCCTATTGGTCAGACACTGACCATCAGCATGATCTGTATATCTAGCTCTCTCTTTTCAGGGGAAAAAAAAAAAGAACCAGGTACACTGCTCCAAGTTCTCCCACTGGGAGTATTTCTCTTCACCACCTTCAGGACCACCCCCAAAGAGTGATCATAGTGCTGTAGATATCCACGTATCTGCACCATAGAATACAGAACTACTTGTAAGTCAATCCCAAGTAAAATATTTTTCTTCTATCACTCAGTAGGAGATAGGGGGCTCCCCATAATGCCTTATATGAAAGTTGAGAAACAGGAGGCAAAGTATTAATAGTAGTAACAGGACTGATGGCCATTAGCCCACAAGCTTATATTTATGTGTGCCTTCCTTGTTTTATGTCCCTGGATATGTTCCAGAGTCTCCTAGTTTACAGTCTATGGGAACTTGATTAGAATTTATATTCTAATGTTGTGTGAAAATTGTATGAATCTTAGTTGTGTCGAATTGGTTCACAGTGCTTTTCAGGTCTACTATATCCTTCTGTTTCTCTGTATATTCAGTCTATTAATTTTTGAGAGCTTGATATTGAGACTCCAACTAAAAATCTTAATTTATCTACTTAAAAAATAATTTCAATATATAGTGGAACTATATGCAACCTTGTTCTGTATTTTGCAAGTCTCCAGTAAATGTGTTATCATACTTTTATAATTCAAAAAAATAAAAATAAAGTCACATGTCAAGGGGCAACTAAGCCCACACACTGCAACTACTGAAGCCTGTGAGCCCTAGAGCCCATGCTCTGCAGCAAGAGAAGCCACTGCAATGAGAAGCCCATGCACTGCAACTAGAGAGCAGCCCTCACTAGCTGTAGCTAGAGAAAGCCCATGTGCAGCCAATAAACAAACAAAAATAAAGCCTGTGATCCAAATTTTTATTAAAAAATCCTATAGGAAGTGGAAAGTGTAGTTATAAACCATCAGCATGATCTGTATATCATGATCTGTATACAATAATAACAGCCAACTATCTCAGCCTTTGTAGATAAATTGAACCAGTCTCTGGACTTGGGTTCATAGGCAGAGCTGAGGGTGGGGTTAGAGTGCATATGAATGGTGGTGGGATAAATGAGACTGCCTACTCATTGACAGCTAAGTTTCTATCCTTGAGGCAAGGGGTTGGGAGATTCCTCTTTTAGAAAATTGGACCTATCTGGGACTTCCCTGGTGGTCTGCTGCTGCTGCTAAGTTGCTTCAGTCGTGTCCGACTCTGTGTGACCCCATAGATGGCAGCCTACAAGGCTCCCCGGTCCCTGAGATTCTACAGGCAAGAACACTGGAGTGGGTTGCCATTTCCTTCTCCAATGCGTGAAGCGAAAAGTGAAAGTGAAGTTGCTCAGCTGTGTCCAACTCTTATCGACCCCCATGGACTGCAGCCCACCAGGCTCCTCCATCCATGGGATTTTCCAGGCAAGAGTACTAGAGTAGGGTGCCATTGCATTCTCTGCCCTGGTGGTCTAGTGATTCAGAATATTTGTTCCAATGCAGGAGGGCTGGGTTTGACTCCTGGTCAGGGAACTAGATCTCACATGCTGCAACTAAGAGTTTGCATGCCACAGCTAAGGATCCCAAGTGCTGCAACTAAGATCCACACAGCCAAAATAAACAAAACAAAAAAAAAAATTTTTTTTAAGAAAAAAAAAGTAAACCTATCGAAGGCAAAAGTTTTACAGGTTCTATCAGTTTGGAGTCTTCCAGTCACATAAGTAGGTCAGCACATAAATCTAAGTCCTTCCTGTGTACGTAGAGTTAGAAATAGCAGATCAGTGTCTCATTCTTAAATATGAAAGAACAATCAAGCACAATCAGAATTTAAATAAATCCTATAAAATGAGAGACAATGAAATGAAAAATTAAAAAACAAACAAGAGGAAATAGAAACAATAGAGAGACTCCTTTTTCCAAAAAAAAAAAAAACCCCACTATCACTGGAGAGATGATTTATAATATACAAAAATATATAAAAGAAAAACTGGAATAATTTTTAAAATTAAAAACTATGATAGGAAAAAAATATTTAATGGATGTTTTAGAAACTAAAGTTGAAGATATCTTCCCAAAAGTAGCTTCCCTGGTGGCTCAGACGATAAAGCGTCTGCCTGTAAAGCGAGAGACCTGGATTTGATCCCTGGGTCGGGAAGATCCCTGGAGAAGGAAATGGCAACCCACTCCAGTACTCTTGCCTGGAAAATTCCATGGATGGAAGAGCCTGGTAGGCTATAGTCCATGGGGTTGCAAAGAGTCGGACATGACTGAGCAACTTCACAGGTTCACTGGTTCCCAAAAGTAAAACAAAAAATTAAAGATTCAGATAATGGGGGCTTCCCTGGGGGTCCAGTGGTTAAGAATCTGCCTTGCAATGCAAGGGACATTGATTTGATCCCTGGTCCGGGAGGATCCCACGTGCCCAGGGCAACTGAGCCTGTGTGCCACAACTAATGAACCCAGGTTCTAGAGCCCACAAGCCAAAACTACTAAAGCCCCTGTGCCCTGGAGCCTATGCTCCACAACAAGAGATGCCACAACAATGACAAGCCCTCAGCAGCACAACTGGAGAGAGTACCCCCTGCTCCCCACAACCAGAGAAAGCCTGCGTGCAGCAACAAAGGCCCAGCACGGCCCCAAATAAATACCATTTTTTAAAAAGACACAGACAATGTAAGAAAAGACATTCATATGGAAGTCCTAGGCCAGGATATTTAGCATCCAAAATAAAAATGGTCAGGAAGAAATGACTGAGAAAATTACAGGGAAGAAATAATTCAGGAAAATCTACCTGAACTGAACTTCCAGATGGAAGCAGCCAAATATGTGCCTAGAAGAACGGATAAAGACCTACACCAAGGTATATCGTGACATTTCGTATAATGGGGACAAAAATAAAATTTTAAAATCTTCCAGGGAACGAGAATAAAAGCAGGTCACATACAAAGGACCATCTCAACAAAGAGAGTGTTGAAAGTGAAGTCTTAGTAAGAGTCATGTCTGACTCTTTGTGACCCCATGGACAATATAGACTGCCAGGCTCCTCTGTCCATGGGATTCTCCAGGCAAGAATACTGGAGTGGGTAGTCAAGCCCTTCTCCATGGTATCTGCCTGACTCAGGGATCAAACCTGGGTCTCCCCACATTGCAGGCAGATTCTTTGCCATCTGAGTCACCAGGGAAGCCCGAAGAGAAAGCCGAGAGAGAAACCAGGCCATGTAGGAGTGGGAGTATGGGGGCTCTGAGATAAAAGTAAAACTAAGAGATGACCTGAACAGGCTGAACACAATGAGGGAAGCTCTGGCAGAGTTCTGGAATAAATTTATTAATACTACATAGAACACTAAGCAAAAGAAAAATAAAATTATTAACACCAAGGGAAAAATGTATGAGAATATAGATTTAATCATCATATACTATATGGCTCCTCTATAAATAACAGTTAATATTCACAATAATATAGGCCCTGAATACTGACTTAACAAAAATATGGTGTTATAAATATACTGATGGATAGGAGGGGATGGATTGTGTTTATTTGGGTGGTATTAGAAAGATAAATTTTCATCTTTCATAGTAGAATATTAATAGACAATATCTAAAATTGAGATGTGAGCTAATAACAGGGAGCTAAATAATCTAAGTGCCTGTCAGTCGCTCAGTCATGTCTGGCTCTTTGTGACCTCATGAATTATACCCTGCCAGGTTTCTCTGTCCATTGGATTCTCCAGTCAAGAATATTGGGGTGGGTAATCATTTCCTTCTCCAGGGGATCTTCCTGACCCAGAGATGGCACACGGGTCTCCTACATTGCAGGTAGATGCTTTATAGTCTAAGCCACTATCAAAATATTAAAATATTTCAATTTTTAATAATATTTTAATATTTAAGGAGCAATTTAAAACAGTAAACATTCTTGCCTCAGCAGAACAGGAACTGGTAGAATACTGAGATGGAACAATATGCTCCTAGGTTTATTATAATATAGTAGAACTACTGAACTCTAAAAACTATGTGTTATTTTTGTCATTAAAACTTAAAATAATTATAGTGAGTTCAACTATGTTCCCCTAAAGAGATACTGAAGCCCTAACTCCTGGTACTTATGACCTTCTGGGGCTACCCAGTGGTGCTAGTGGTTAAGAACCTGCCAGCCAATGCGGGAGATGTAAGAGACATAGGTTTGATTCCTGGGTTGGGAAGATCCCCTAGAGAAGGAAATGGAAGCCCACTCTCTATTCTTGCCTGAGAAAGCTTGTGGACAGAGAAGCCTGGCAGGCTACAGTCCATGGGGTAGCAAAGTGTTAGACACAACTGAACTTACTGAATACCAGACCACCTGACCTGCCTCTTGAGAAGTCTGTGTGCAGGTCAAGAAGCAACAGTTAGAACTGGACATAGAACAACAGCTGCTGCTGCTGCTGCTAAGTCGCTTCAGTTGTGTCTGACTCTTTGTGACCCCATAGATGGCAGCCTACAAGGCTCCCCCATCCCTGGGATTCTCTAGGCAAGAACACTGGAGTGGGTTGCCATTTCCGTCTCCAATGCGTGAAAGTGAAAAGTGAAAGTGAAGTTGCTCAGTCTTGTCTGACTCTTCGTGATCCCATGGATTGCAGCCTACCAGGCTCCTCCATCCATGGGATTTTCCAGGCAAGAATACTGGAGTGGTTGCCTTTGCCTTCTCGGATAGAACAACAGACTGGTTCCAAATCGGAGAAGGAGTACGTCAAGGCTGTATATTGTCACCCTGCTTATTTAACTTCCATGCAGAGTACATCATGAGAAACACTGGGCTGGATGAAGCACAAGCTGGAATCAAGATTGCCGGGAGAAATATCAATAACCTCAGATATGCAGATGACAACACCCTTATGGTAGAAAGCAAAGAAGAACTAAAGAACCTCTTGATGAAAGTAAAAGAGAAGAGTGAAAAAGTTGACTGAAAACTCAATATTCAGAAAACTAAGATCATGGCATCTGGTCCCATCACTTCATGGCAAATAGATGGGGAAACAATGGAAACAGTGACAAACTTTATTTTGGGGGGGCTCCAAAATCACTGCAGATGGTGACTGCAGCCATGAAATTAAAAAGATGCTTGCTCCTTGGACAAAAAGTTATGACCAACCTAGACAGCATATTAAAAAGCCGATACGTTACTTTGCCAGCAAAGGTCTGTCTAGTCAAAGCTGTGGTTTTTTCCAGTAGTCGTGTTTGGATGTGAGAGTTGGACTATAAAGAAAGCTGTGCGCTGAGGAATTGCTTTTGAACTGTGGTGTTGGAGAAGACTCTTGAGAGTCCCTTGGACTGCAAGGAGATACAACCAGTCCATCCTAAAGGAAATCAGTCCTAAATATTCACTGTAAGAACTGATGCAGAAGCTGAAACTCTAATAATTTGGCCACCTGATGCAAAGAAATGACTCATTGGAAGAGACTCTGATGCTGGGAAAGATTGAAGGTGGGAGGAGAAGGGGACAACAGAGGATGAGATGGTTGAAATGCATCACCAACTCAATGGACACAAGTTTTTGAGTTGGTGATGGATTGGGAAGCCGGGCGTGCTGCAGTCCATGGGTCGCAAAGAGTCAGACATGACTGAGCAACTGAACTGAACTGAACTGAACTGAAGCAACTTAGCATGCATGACCTTATTTGGAAATAGAGTCTTTGCATATGTAATCAAGTTAAGATAAGGTCATACAGGATTAGGGTGGGCCTGATTCCTGACAACTGGTGTCCCTATAGAAGAGGAGGATTTGGAGGCCCACGTAAACATAGGGAAGAAAGACATGTGAAGACACAGATGGAGACTGAAGTGTTAAGTCTATAAGCCAAGAAACATCGAAGACTGCCAACCACCACCAAAAGCTGAGAGAGGAATTAGACAAGTTATCTTCCAGAGACTTCAGAGGGAGCACGGCTTCGCCATCTTGATTTTGAACTTCAAGCTTCCAAAACTATGAAAGACTATGTTTCTGTTTTTCTAAGTCACCCAGTTTATGTTTGTCACATAGTTTATCACAACCTAAGGAAACTAATACAATTGTGTTCTTCAACTTCTGTGTACCTGAATTGGAGCAGGAGATGTTCCACAGAAGGCCTATTCTTCTAAGTTCATGTCCACACTTGAGATTAAAAAAAAAAAAAAAACTAATCAAGTCAGCTGCAGGTTTTTGTATTTTTTGGTTTTTTTAAGGGCACAGTATAAAACCCATCTGTTCAATTAAGGGACGTGGGAGCACTGGCAAATGTGAAGCACAAATTTTGGTCTCTAGTTACAATATAAATATTTAAGCGGATGCCTCCCTGAGATTAACTTTCTGCTTTTAAAAATATTACCATTCTCTCTTGCTATCTCTGAAGGAGAATAGTTATAAAGAATAGGTCCCTTTCCTTTACACCCCATATAATAATAATGTAAAATGTTGAATGGAGTGACTATTATTCAGAACAGCAAACTCTTTGGGGGCTTTCCAGGTGACTCAAGTGGTAAAGAATCCGCTTGCCAGTGGAGGAGACACAGGAGACATAGGTTCAGTCCCTGGATTGGGAAGATCTCCTGGAATAGGAAATGGCAACCGGCTCCTGTATTCTTGCCTGGGGAATCCCAGCAAGCCTCCTCCTGCAGGCTGGCAGGCTGCAGTCCACGGGGTCACAAAAGAGGTGGACACGACTGAGTGACGGCACACAAACTTTTAAAGTGGAATTGAAAAGTAATTACTAAATGTTTCTCCAACTAAAATGTTTCTCCAGCTCCTCCCTCCTTCTTGCCCTCCTCCCTCAAAAAATACATTGAATCATAACCTCCAATAACTCAAAAATGTGATCTTATTGGGAAATGAGGGCAATACGTGCTCAGTTCAGATCAGTTCAGTTCAGTCGCTCAGTTGTGTCCGACTCTTTGCGACCCCATGAATCACAGCACACCACGCCTCCCTGTCTATCACCAACTCCTGGAGTTCACTCAGACTTATGTCCATCAAGTCCGTGATGCCATCCAGCCATCTCATCCTCTGTCTTCCCCTTCTCCTCCTGCCCCCAATCCCTCCCAGCATCAGAGTCTCTTCCAATGAGTCAACTCTTCGCATGAGGTGGCCAAAGTACTGGACTTTCAGCTTTAGCATCATTCCTTTCAAAGAAATCCCAGGGCTGATCTCCTTCTGAATGGACTGGTTGGATCTCCTTGTAGTCCAAGGGACTCTCAGGAGTCTTCTCCAACACCACAGTTCAAAAGCATCAATTCTTCAGTGCTCAGCCTTCTTCACAGTCCAACTCTCACATCCATACATAACTACTGGAAAAACCAGAGCCTTGACTAGATGGACCTTAGTCAGCAAAGTAATGTCTCTGCTTTTTAATATGCTGTCTAGGTTGGTCATAACTTTTCTTCCAAGGAGTAAGCATCTTTTAATTTCATGGCTGCAGTCACCATCTGCAGTGATTTTGGAGCCCCCCAAAATAAAGTCTGACACTGTTTCCACTGTTTCTCCATCTATTTCCCATGGAGTGATAGGACCGGATTCCATGATCTTTGTTTTCTGAATGTTGAACTTTAAGCAAACTTTTTCACTCTCCTCTTTCACTTTCATCAAGAGGCTTTTTAGTTACTCTTCACTTTTTGCCACAAGGGTGGTGTCATCTGCATATCTGAGGTTATTGATATTTCTCCCGGCAACCTTGATTCCAGCTTGTGTTTCTTCCAGTCCAGTATTTCTCATGATGTACTCTACATAGAAGTTAAATAAGCAGGGTGACAATATATAGCCTTGACATACTCCTTTTCCTGTTTGAAACCAGTCTGTTGTTCCATGTCCAGTTCTAACTGTTGCTTCCTGACCTGCATACAGATTTCTCAAGAGGCAGGTTAGGTGATCTGATATTCCCATCTCTCTCAGAATTTTTCACAGTTTATTGTGATCCATACAGTCAAAGATTTTGACATAGTCAATAAAGCAGAAATAGATGTTTTTCTGGAACTCTCTTGCTTTTTTGATGATCCAGTGGATGTTGGCAATTTGATCTCTGGTTCCTCTGCCTTTTCTAAAACCAGCTTGAACATCAGGAAGTTCATGGTTCACGTATTACTGAAGCCTGGCTTGGGGAATTTTGAGCATTACATACTAGCATGTGAGATGAGTGCAATTGTGCAGTAGTTTGAGCATTCTTTGGCATTGCCTTTCTTTGGGATTGGAATGAAAACTGACCTTTTCCAGTCCTGTTGCCACTGCTGAGTTTTCCAAATTTGCTGCCATACTGAGTGCAGCACTTACGTGCTCTGCTGCTGCTAAGTCCCTTCAGTCATGTCTGACTCTGTGCGACCCCACAGATGGCAGCCCACCAGGCTCCCCCGTCCCTGGGATTCTCCTGGCAAGAACACTGGAGTGGGTTGCCATTTCCTTCTCCACTTACATGCTCAGTTGTGTCCAACTCTGTGTGACCCCAGAGATTGTAGCCCGCCAGGCTTCTCTGTCCGTGAGATGTTCCAGGCAAGAATACTGGAATGGCTTGCCATTTCCTCCTCCAAGGGATCTTCCTGACCCCGGGATCAAACCTGTGTTTCCTGTGTCTCTCTCCTGCACTGACAGACAGATTTTTACCACTGCACCACCCGGGGAGCCCCAAGATCATTACAGATACTGTTAAATTGAAATTAAAATGAGGTCATAATGAATTAGGATGGGCCCTTAATTCATTACTACTGGTGTTTTTATAAGAAAACCGCCATGTGTTAGGACTTCGCTGGTGATCCAGTGGCTCAAACTCTGCCCTCCTAATCAGGGGCCAGGATTCCGTCTCTGGTTGGGGAGCTGCATCCCACATGCCACAAACTGAAGAGCTCATATACTGGATCTAAGACCTGGTGCAGACAAATATATAAATATTAAAAAGAAGAAGAAGAAGACAGTCATGTAAAGGCACAGGTACAGGGAGAAAGCTGTGTGAAGATGGAGGCAGAGGCTAGACAGATGCCTCTACAAGTCAAGGAGTGCCGAGGATTACTGGCTGTCTCCAGAAGTTCCTAGGTAGCTGACATGGAACATCCTAGGACAGAGACATGAAACAGATTCTTCCTCAGAGCACTAGAAGGAACCAGCTCTGCAGATACCTTGATTCTGGACTTCTGGTCTCCAGAACTGTGACAGAATAAATTTCTTCCATTTTAAGCCACCCAGTGGATACAGCATAACATAAAATTTACCATTAACCACCCAGTCTGTGAGACTTTGAGTGGCAGTCTTAGGAAACAAATATTCAGAGCTTTTTATCAAAATGATAATACTTGTGGCAGGGTAAAGGGTCCTGGAAAATGTTTTCAGTTCTAGTTTTTCATTCATTTGTTTATTCACTAAATGATGGTTGGGTGACTACTTTGTGTTAAGCTCTCCTCTGGTCGATAGAGATAAAATAAGATAGAGAAAGGTCCTGTCTGAATGAAGTGAAAACTCTAATGGAGAAGAGTGATAAATAAATACATAACACAACATAACGAGCTAGTTTTAGGTGTGTGAAGAAAAATAAAACAGGGAATGTATTAGAAAGTGGTATAAAGAGACTTATGAAAGGCATCTTTGAAAAGATGACATTTGAACTGAGTCTTGAATGAAGTCAGGAAGTAAGCTAGGCAAGGATTAGTGAGTACAGAGAGCTTTCTTGATAGAGGGAACCAGGATAAACACCTAGCACATGAATAAGGCCATCAATGTAGAGGCAACACAGTGATTGGGAAGTAGGGAAGGGAGAGATGAGACCAAATCAATGCAGGCCTGGTTAAGGATTTGGATATTATTCGAAGTGTATGGCAAGCCATTGGAATGTTCTATTGTTTTGTTTAATCAGAGAGGAGGTATTCTCTGATTTATATGTTTTAAAGATCTCTCTGGCTGCTCTGTAGATGATGGTTTCTAAATGAAAAGTGGAAGCAAGGAGATGGATTAAACAGCTTTTTTAAAAGCCCAAAAGAAAGATGGTGGTGCCTTTCAGCATCTTTGGAGGTGTTGCTATGCAAATTTATGTAGAGCGAGTTTATAGATAACCATCTAAGCCTAAAAAATGCCATCCCCTTTTCAAGTTAAATATCATACAATCATGGGGTTCTTTCACATCCCCTGAACTTTTTTTTTTGGCCATGCCATGCAACTTGTGGAGTCTTAGTTCCTTGACCAGGGATTGAACCTGGGCCCATGGCAGCAAACTTCTAACAACTGGACCACCAAGGAATCCCTCCTCTCCCAAACTTCTTTAGAGCAGAAACCAGTCAGAGTTTCTGAATCAACTAGTAAACATCCATTTAGAGCATCTTATTCATAGCTCAAATCCTAAAATAGCTCTAAAGTTGAGGAATGAAATTGCTATTGAAAAATCTCAGGATTAATTTTTTTAGGTAAGCAACTTATATAATCAAGTTTTTATAAGGTATAGCAAAATGTTGTATGCTAGCAGTATCAATTTTTTAAATGCAACAAAAATAATTAGTCTACTTACAGTATTTAGAAATCTCATATTATCTAAGAATTAGTAAAACTTCACAATTCTTAGAGTAAAAGGAGTCAGTATTCAAAATTCAGCTAATTTTAAACAGACGTCCGTTCATTTGGGAATAAGTGAATGTAATTAGAAATAATGGTCATTGACTCTAGAAAATGAAATGTATTTGCCAACAGGCAAAATACTATAATTGCAGTGTCCCTGCTGGGCTTCCCTGGTAGCTCAGTGATAAAGAATCCACCTACAATACAGGAGATGTAAGTTTGGTCCCTGGATTGGGAAGATCCTCTGGAGAAGGAAATGGCAACCCACTCCAGTATCCTTGCCTGGGAAATCCTTTGGACAGAAGGAGCCTGGCGGGCTATAGTCCCTGCAGTTGCAAAAGAGCTGGACACTACTGAGCCGCGGAACGACAACAAAATGTCCCTACTGGCAATTATGGTAAAACACACAGTCCACAAGTCAGCACAAGTAGCCTGCAGTATACATACACATGGGAAGACAAAGGAACCGATTATCTGTAAAACCAAGCAAAATATTAATAAAAGTTTTAAACCAAAGGAGCACTTTACAAAAAAAAAAAACAAAACACCTCCCAAAACAAAAGCAAAAGTAAAAACAACCCAAGGTCAAAAACAAAAACAAACAAAAAAAAACCCTGGAGCAAAGCCACAAGAAACAGGTTGCTCTTAAGTTAGACAAAGTTCAGTCTCATGAAAGTCTTCCTTATGAAGAAAGACTTCATCTGAGAAATTCTTCCTCGACTGGAAGGAATGTTTTCCTTAATCTGTGGAGAGTTTCACTTGCCAAATAAACCTAAGATGTCCCTCCTCATCCATCACGTTTAAATGAAATCACACTCTTCAGGCTTATAATAAATGCAGCAATGATGAAAATTCTCAAAGAAGTAGAAATAAAAAATGTTTGCATAGGCATGAATAAAAGCTATCAGAGAAAAAAATACTAATTGTTCTGGAAAATAAGTGACTAGAAATGACAGCGAGAGGACAGAATGCTCCAGCTTCTGCAAAACTCACAGGACACAGGACTTTGGAGTGACTGGTACCCGCAGAGCCCTCATTCTAGCGTTCTAAACTGTTCTTCCCACAAGCACCTTGCCCTTTCTTCTCCACGTCTTGCTCACAATATTCCCTTTGAACTGAGCATCCATTCCTTCCCACCCAGCGTCTGGAAGTTTGAAGGCTCCCCAAGTTCGAATCCTACATATCAGATGATACAGTTTACATGTCCATCTTCAACGAAGCCTTTCCTGAACTTCTCTGCTGGAAGCAATCTCTCTCTTACAAGGTCCTGTAAGACCGTCCGTGCTTCTCTTAAGGCACTCCCATGTGCATCACTTATGTACATACGTGATCTCTCTGTATTCCTAAACACAGGTGTTCTGCAAAGATCTCTGCTGGGCCCTTTTCTCTTGTCAGTCTATAGGGCTTCCTCACACACTCAGACAACACGCACCCCTCCACCATGGCCATTCTCTTACATTTGGACAGAAGGAGCCTGGCGGGCTATAGTCCCTGCAGTTGCAAAAGAGCTGGACACTACTGAGCCGCGGAACGACAACAAAATGTCCCTACTGGCAATTATGGTAAAACACACAGTCCACAAGTCAGCACAAGTAGCCTGCAGTATACATACACATGGGAAGACAAAGGAACCGATTATCTGTAAAACCAAGCAAAATATTAATAAAAGTTTTAAACCAAAGGAGCACTTTACAAAAAAAAAAAACAAAACACCTCCCAAAACAAAAGCAAAAGTAAAAACAACCCAAGGTCAAAAACAAAAACAAACAAAAAAAAACCCTGGAGCAAAGCCACAAGAAACAGGTTGCTCTTAAGTTAGACAAAGTTCAGTCTCATGAAAGTCTTCCTTATGAAGAAAGACTTCATCTGAGAAATTCTTCCTCGACTGGAAGGAATGTTTTCCTTAATCTGTGGAGAGTTTCACTTGCCAAATAAACCTAAGATGTCCCTCCTCATCCATCACGTTTAAATGAAATCACACTCTTCAGGCTTATAATAAATGCAGCAATGATGAAAATTCTCAAAGAAGTAGAAATAAAAAATGTTTGCATAGGCATGAATAAAAGCTATCAGAGAAAAAAATACTAATTGTTCTGGAAAATAAGTGACTAGAAATGACAGCGAGAGGACAGAATGCTCCAGCTTCTGCAAAACTCACAGGACACAGGACTTTGGAGTGACTGGTACCCGCAGAGCCCTCATTCTAGCGTTCTAAACTGTTCTTCCCACAAGCACCTTGCCCTTTCTTCTCCACGTCTTGCTCACAATATTCCCTTTGAACTGAGCATCCATTCCTTCCCACCCAGCGTCTGGAAGTTTGAAGGCTCCCCAAGTTCGAATCCTACATATCAGATGATACAGTTTACATGTCCATCTTCAACGAAGCCTTTCCTGAACTTCTCTGCTGGAAGCAATCTCTCTTTACAAGGTCCTGTAAGACCGTCCGTGCTTCTCTTAAGGCACTCCCATGTGCATCACTTATGTACATACGTGATCTCTCTGTATTCCTAAACACAGGTGTTCTGCAAAGATCTCTGCTGGGCCCTTTTCTCTTGTCAGTCTATAGGGCTTCCTCACACACTCAGACAACACGCACCCCTCCACCATGGCCATTCTCTTACTCTATGAACATGACTCCAAAATCTCTACTCCCATCTTCCGTCCTCCGGATCTCTCGAGTTTCAGCCCCTCCTTTCTGACTGCCTCTGAGATTTCTGCAGCAAGTTGCCCCTTTGAACCTTAAACTCACTAAATCTACAGTGGAAACGGTCATCTTCCTCACCCAGTGTTCTTCCTCTGTTCTCCTTATGCTAAAGACACCACTGTCTTCCCAGTCATCTGGGTGCGAAACCCTTCGCTATCCTTACTGTCTAGATCCAGTCAGTAACAAAGCCTTGCCAATTTCATTTCTGTAATATGATTGTCGTTTCAACCCTTTTTTCTCATCCCCTTTCCCTTTCCCTAACCAACTATTAATAATGTCTCATGTCATCCACTACAGTATCCACAGTATCTCGAATGGTGGAAAATCAGCAAATACACACCAAAAGATTAAATGAGTGAATTTCCCAACCCAACACCTTTGCTCATGCAATTCTCTTCTCTTGAAGTGTCCTTGTACCTCACAGTCAGTATCTTCACTGTATAGGGCAATTGCTATATCAGGGGGCAAAGGTCAGATTTCAGACTTCTGAATCAGTCATGATTCTTTTCAAACAAATTTGACTATTTTAAATAGGACAATAAAAACAATTTTTCAAATGAGGTGATGGAGACTTACAAAATGGAGGGGAACCTGGAAGTGGGCAGGGTAACCTACAGGCTAGACAGAAGCACTTGGCATGGATGCCTCCACCTTTATTATCACTGTACTCCACTGCCGTTGAACTAACAAGCCAATACAACCTCTTCATCTTAAGTTACTTGCTCAAGGTCTAAAGTCTAGGTAGGCATGTACATTTGGCTATTCCCAGATTATATGCAGGGTTCAAGGTCACAGGGTACTTGTTCCTTGACTTTCATAGGAGGTGGCAAGACTGCCTCTCCAAAAGACTCATAAAATGAAAGACTACCTATATTTATAAGAGGATTCAGATGCTGGGCAACAAAATAGAGCAACAAATGTCTACTACCCTGTGTGGTGGCCATGCCCAGTGGCCATGTTTCTTCAAGGAAAACAACAGACAGTGTTTGTTGTCAATGATAAATTTCAAACTTTCAAGTGAGTATTAGAATTTTGAAAAATTTTGTCCACCATCATGAGCTAATCCTGAAAGATTTTTTTTCTTTTTCTTTTTGGCCACATTGCACAGCTTGTGGGATCTCAGTTCCTTGACCAGGGAGTGAACCCAGGGCCTCGGCAGTGAGAGCACCAAGGCCTAACCATTGAGTCGTCAGGGAATTTCTCTTAAAAAAATTTTAAATGAGGTCCATGGTGATATTAATGGATGTATTTTTATTTTTCAGCAATAAAGTATATATATTAAAGTGTAGTTGATATACAATATTATATAAGTTAGAGTTTCCCTAGTGGCTCAGAGTAAAGAATCTGCCTGCAGTGCAGGAGATGTGAGTTTGACCTCTGGGCAGGAAGATCCCCTGGAGAAAGAAATGGCAACCTACTCCAGTATTCTTGCCTAGGAAATCCCAGGGACAGAGAAGCCTGGCAGGCTACAGTCCATGAGGTCACAAAAGAGCTGAACACAACTGAGCGACTAAACAACACCAACAATTATATGTTACAGGTGAGCAATATTTAAAGGTGCAATTTTTAAAAGTTATAGTTGTTATAAAATATTGGCTATATTCTCTGCATTATACAATATATCCTTGAGCAATAAAGTGTTTCTAATTAAGGTATGTACCTTGTTTTTTTAGACATAATGCTATTGCACACTTCATACACTACATTACAGTTTAAACATAACTTTTATGTGTGCTGGGAAGCCAAAAATTTGTGTGACTTGCTTTGCTGTGATATTCACTTCATTTTGGTGGTCTGAAACCCTAAACCACAATATCTCTGACATATGTCTATATTTGGGCTTCCCAGGTGACTCAGTGGTAAAGAATCTGCCTGCCAATGGAGGAGATGCCAAAGACTTGCTTGGGTTCCATCCCCGAATGGGAAAGATCCCCTGGAGTAGGATATGGCAACCCACTCCAGGATCCTTGCCTAGGAAATACCATGCACAGAGGAACCTGGTGGGCTCCATGGGGTTTCAAAGAGTGGCCACAACTGAGCACACACACATGCCTATTTGTACATGAATATTTGTCATAAGCTGTTTATTTTTATTTAAGATGTTCTTGTTTCCACATAGCAGTAAAACCTTTACGTTTCCTAACTCAAGCTTTTAAAATTTCTCAATACCATATAAACTAATCTTGTTCTGTGGTGTAAATCAATGGTGATTGTCAGCTTGTTCATTATGAGGCATGAAAGAAAATAACATTTAATCCTAGAGAGATCCACATAAGCATAATGGATGTATTTTTTAAATATTACATAATGAAATGTTCCACCATTTGGAAAATTTGTTCTTTTTTTCCCCTTCAATAATTAGAAAAAAATTGAGATATAATTGATATGTTACATCACATTAGTTTCACATGTACAACATTCCTTTATCTGCCCCTTACATCTGGTGATCTTGGACCCCAACCAGCTCACATCTCTGAATAGCATTTATTACCTAAGGTGAAGCAGGGGTCATATCCAGCCATGTTTGATCTCTAAGCTTGTATACACAAGCCCACACCACCTACCCACCGTACCTTTGGGCATAGTCTCAAGATATTCACCTTGGTCAGGGAATTCGGGTTCATTGCAAAGCGATCACCACAATTAATCAAGTTAACTTGAGTAACAATACTCAAGATTTTTTAAGAGTGTAGAAAGGGGTCCTGAGTTCACAATATTTGAGAACTGCTAAGTGTTTTGGAATAAGCATGGTCTTTGGAGCCATGTGGAACTGGTTCAATTCTGGCTCTATTTTTTTCTATTTTTTCACTTGTTTTCTCTATTACCATGGGTAAGTCACTGAAGATTTTTTAGTCCAGTCTGCCTGTAGGTAAAATACAATAAAAATGATAACTATCTCATAGGGTCATCTTTAGGATAAATCTGGTAATATCCAAAATACCTAAAACAGTGTCCACAGAGAAAACATAATTTACAATACCTATCATTACTTATATTATTTTGACCTGATAATTCTATACTGGAGAATAAGCTACAAGGAAATAACTTCAAAGGTTGGGGCAATATTTAAACAAAAGTGTTTATATTAGCACTTTCAACTATAGTGGAAAACTGAAAACAATAAGAAACAAGATAAACACATGATGCTCTTACAATACAATAGATTATATAATCACTAAAACAGAAAAGTATACAAATTAGGTTGATTCATGCAAATCAACACATGAAAAAAATTTAGGGGAA